>PVJH01000626.1:69158-282894 GCA_004026705.1 Nesogale talazaci
TGGGACTGGGCCTCCTATTCCCACCACCAGAGAGCAGTGATGCCCGCCCCCCCCCCCCCCCCCGCAAAAAAAAAAAAAGAAAGAAAAGATTAGTTGGAAGATGACAAGATGACTGCAAAGGCAAATGAATCTAGATTTAGCAGGTCAGATAGCCGACTACTGATGACTCCCAAGACAGACAGGCAACACAGCAGGCTGCTGGCTCAAGACCAAAGAATCAGAGGTCAGAGAACAAGCCAGATGCCTCATTCAGACCCAGCAAATCAGCAAAACTTCTTACAGCATTCACTTAAACTGGAGTTAATCCACATTCCTGAAGAAACTTCCTTTTAGTTGATTGAACAGAAGTGATTACATTGTGATAGATAACATTATGGGAGATTACTAGGTCTTAACTGCAAAACGACTGAGAATCCTGGCCCACAAAACTTTAACTGCCACATAGACCACTCGGCTTCCATTTGCAATTGGTTTTCAAATATCATTTAGGTTGTACCACAGCTTAACATTTTAGTGGTAGCTACAAATTGTTTTCACCCTCTTTAATTTCATTAACTAAACACATATAGAAATTAAGATTGGAGAAAGCAATTATCTTATTCCATAATAGTATTGTTCCTGTTACCTAACACTTTGTAACAAACCACTTCCCTGATGAACTAGAAACTGTGAGGACCCAGAGGAGATAGCTTACCCCATGTTCACCATGATTGGGGTGGTTTCGAGAGAGTTCACATGGCAAAGTAGGTTTTCTTTTACTAATTTTTAAACAAACTGTTCTATGCCACTGGTTATACTTTCATGTGTCAGCATTCTCATTATTTCCATTCCGCTGATTTTGCTTTCATTAATCTAGGTTCTCTTCCCCTCCTTGAACTTTTGTCTCTTCTTTTGGCAACTGTTTGGTCATTTGAGTTCCTACAGTTAATTATTTGAGTGAGCAAATTGCTACTCACCAAACGCGAAACCAAACTCATTGTCACTGAGTTAATTCTGACATGTGATGACCCTTTAAGGCAGGTAGAACTGTCTCGGTGGGCTTCTGAGACTGTAACTCTTTGTTAGAGTAGAAAACCTCATCTTTCGCCCACGAATGGTTTCTAACTGCTGATTTCAGGCTCCGCAGCCCAGATGCATAACCACTATGTTACCAGGGCTTCTATATTATGCAGAGGTGATAGTTAATCTATAAACCAATCAGCTATTTGGCTGAAAAGTAACATGACATCTAGTTTTATTCTCTGTTGTTCCTGTCTTGGTATTCTTAATGGTTTTGTTTTTGTTGTTGTTGTTCTGTTTTTTAATATGGGGGCATTGCATTTTCATTTAGCACTGAGGATATTAGAAATTGGAAAAGAAAGAGCTGACTGGAATATCCAGATATTAAGTTCAGTTGTTTTCTCTGTGTTCTTTAGAAGGAGAAGGAAGGCATATTACATCACCAAGGTCAAAACTGAAGGCAGAGAAAAATCCTTAGATCCTGCCCCAAGCTAGTCCCAGGCTAGCCAAAATGCCCGCTTGAGGCTTGGCTGGGTCACCTCAAAGAGTCCACAGGGCCCAAATGTTACCACATGACCTTGGTAATAGGATCTGTTCAACCTGAGCGGAGAGCACTGGTTTTGATTTCCTTAAAAACCCTTAGTCCCCTGTGGGCTTTTCTGATCTCTAGCCACTACATCAAGCCCATGTGGATTAAAGGTCCCAAGTGTTAAAATTGGGCATAACCCCATCTATTGACTTCTGGGACATGGTAGGTAACCATGCAAAAGGATAAGGCTGCCTTGTGAGATGGAAACAGATGAAGCACAATTGAGAGGGAGCCCTGGTGGTGAACGAGTATGTGTCAGGCTGCTAACCACAAGGTCAACATTTTGAAGCCACCTGTCACTATGTGGGAGAGAGAGAAGGCTTTTCCCTCCCAGAAAGATTTAAAGCTTCAGAGACACACCAGAGCAATCTCACCCTCTTCTCTCGGGCTGCTGTAAGTCAGAATCTACTTGTTGGCGGAGAATGAATTTGAGGTCCCATTGTTGAAGTGGACTAAGTTTTCAGCGAGACTGAACATTCAATAAATTTGGCACAAATCCATATTCCCAACGACGGAGAAGTTTTGCAGGAAAGGCCAGACTTATTGGCAAAAAAGAAATTACTTTTTTTATACATCTGAGTTGTGGTGAGTGAAATGTGTAAATCTGCCACAGTGGACATTATACAATATTAAAAAGAACCACAAGGTGGGTTCTTGAGTTATTTATGCCTCTAACTATCAGACACAAGGAAAGACAGGAAGATTGAGGAACTAGAAATTGAACACATTCAGACCAGAGTGAGGTGATGGCTACCAACAGAGCTGCCCAGGGCAGACTGGAGATGAAGGAATAGACCCAGGAACAGAAAGTGCTCTCTCCAAATCTGTCCCCTGAGAGCCAGCTGTAGACAAAGGAAAGAGGAATTGAGTTCTAGTTCTTCGATTGCCTCTTTCCATCATATAACTGTATTACTCGATTTTCCCAGGAAAATAAAGGAGGACCTGCTTCTTCAAAAACATTTTTTTGGGGCTGAGCTCCGGTGGCGTAGTGTGCACGGGACTGCGGCTCACTGGGTTGGAGGTTCAAATCCAGCAGCAAGGCTGGGCATCCTACTCCCACCACTTGAGGGCAGTGATGCCCCCCCAAAAAAACAAACAAAAAAAACTTTTTTTTTATTTAATCATTTTATTGGGGGCTCTTACAGCTCTTTTTTTTTTTTTTTTTTTTTAGGCATCACTGCCCTAGTGGTGGGAGTAGGAGGCCCAGCCTTTGCTCCTGTGAGCGGGAATTGAACCTCCATCCTAGTGGGCCGCAGTCCCGCATACAACCATTACACCACCTGGGCTCAGCCTCTTACAGCTCTTATAATGATCCATATATGCATCATGTGAGGCACATTTGTACATTATTGCCACCATCATTTTCAAAACATTTTCTTTTTACTTGAGTCCTGGGTATCAGTTTCTCATTTTTTTCATCCCTCCCCCACACTCCCTCTCTCATGAACCTTTGATAATTTATAAATTATTATTATTTCTATATCTTACACTGACTGCTGTCTCCCTTCACCCACTTTTCTGTTGTTTGTGCCCCTGGTGTGTGTGTGGCGGGGTGGGGGTGGGGGATTACATTGATCATTGTTTACAGTTCCCCCTTTCACCCTTCCAACTTACCCTGACCCTCCTGGTATCACTATTCCCATTACTGATGCAAAGGGGTTTATCTGTCCTGGATTCCCTATGTTTTGAGAGCTCTTATCTGTTCCAGTGCATATGCTCTGATCTAACCAGATTTGTAAGGTAGAATTGGGCAGTGGCACGATTGGGAGCATTAAAGAACTAGAGGAATGTTGGATGTTTCGTTGGTCTTATACTGCACCCTGGCTGGCTCATTCCTTCCTTGTGACCCTTGTATGAGGGGATGCCCAATTGTCTACAGATGGGCTTTGAGTCTCCACTCTGCCCTCTGCCCTTCCCTTATTAGCATAGATTGATTGGTTCTGGGTCTTTGGATGCCCCATCGATACCTCATGATCACATGGATTTGTGTGCTTCTTCCATATGGGCTTTGTTGCTTCTCAGCTAGACGATAGCTTATCTTCAAGCCTTTAAGACTCCAGATACTATTTCTTTTAATAACCAACCAGGCACTGTCTGCTTTCATCACCACATTGGCTTATGTACCCATTTTGTCTTCAGTGATTGTGTCAAGAAAGTGAACATCAGAGAATGCTAGGTTATTAGGACAAAATGTTCTTGCATTGAGGGAGTACTTAAATAGAGACTCAATGTCCAACTACTACCTTAATACTTAACATATAAATATATGTACATAAATCTATTTCCCTATCATATAAAATACATTTACATAAGCACATGCCTGTATTTAGACCTCTATAAATGCCCTTTTCCTCCTAGTTCTTTCCTCTATTTCTTTTTACTTTTTTATTCCACTATCGTGTTCAACCTTCATTCAGCTTTTATTAATTCCTCTTGGTTACACTGCATTTGATCAAGCCCCAGTAGGCATCCTACACCCTCCTTGCCATTGATTTTAGATCATTTGTTGTTCCCTTGTCCCTGGGTTTGTAGGCTCCCTGATATCTTTCCCCTCCCCCTCCCTCTTCCTCTCCCATGTGCCCCCCTGAAGTGTTCAGTAGTTTTCTCTTCAGAATCGCTTATCCTGCCTATCCTATCTAAATAGAAATGCAAAAACCGACAAAAACAAAAGCAAAACAACAGAACAGAAAAGCTTATAAATAGCTCCAGGTCTGTCTGCTGACCTATTATGAGCATTTTCTAGTTGAGTCTGATAAAGAGCCATGCCCTTCCCCCAAAGTCTACTTGGGGATTCCTCACGGACTTCTTTACTTCTCTCCCCTTGCTGCTCTGTTGCATTCTTTCATGTTTTGCTTCTGTGTGGTGGAGTCAGATGGGGCACAATCGCAATACTGTGTCTCCAGTGTTTTCTCCCAGAGTGCGATGAGTCAGTAAGGAATGTTATCTGTCTTGGTTGGGCCAGCCCTATTGTCCCTTTTGGGTATTGGCAATTCCAAGCCAGAATATTGTCCTCAGGGCTTGGTGGGCCAGAATATGTCTGTCTGTCTGTCTATCTATCTATCTCTCTATCTATCTATCTATCTATCTATCTATCTATCTATCTATCTATCTATCTATCATCTTTCACTCTTTGCTCCAGTGTGTTCTGGGCAGATTCACCCTTCACCCTGAGCTGGAACTTCTGGGCTGACCTCTGTAGTGTGGACCTGCTTCTTAGTTCATTGTTAGGGATAGTCTCAGACTTAGAATATATTGTGAGGTTTGGATGGCCTGTATTTTCCCCATCCCTGTGTTCTATGTACTTCACAGTGAATTCCCCAGACCCTCCTCCTTTTCATTCACATAAAGCTTGGATAGCTGCTGTTTTGAGGAGTTTTGAAAGACATTTATTGAATAGAGGCAAAACATATTTGCATCAGTACAGGTTGACCAGAGAAACAAATGCAGAGTTACTCATGTGTGTGTAAGAGAGACCTTATATAAAAGTGCTATTGTATATTGAGAAAACCTCCCAGGCCAGTCCAGATCAAATCCATAAATCCAGCATTATTCCATATGTCTGATACTGGTCCAAAAATTCCTCTTTAGACTCACATGGCACATGCTGTGATGCCAAATGCAGGATGATGACAAGTGGGTGGGTGAAAAGGCAGTGGAAACAGCTCCAGGGCTCTGGCTGCCACCAGCCTGGCTCCATGTGGCTTGTCAATAGGAACGCATACAGAGAAGGAGTGCATCCTGCCTCCTGGGAGGAGGAATGTAAGAGAGGAAGTTCCCAGAATTCTCATGAGAAGGCTATGCTCACAAGAGACATCAGGCTGTGACCTGATTGACAGGCTAGACTCCACCCCTTCATTCTCAATATCCTCAAGTTGACACAAGTTTATGTACTTACCACAACATTGTTCTACAAATACTATATTATACGTCAAACACCTGGATTTTTCCCAGTCATGTGTTCTTTGTACACAGTTAATTCACTTCATTTTCATTCACATTATGTTTGAAGAACTGTTGTTTTTGAGGAGTTTTGAAAGGTGCTTCCTGAAAAGAAGCAACATAAATTATCCTTGAAGAGCACATAAAAATTTTTGACCATCATGCTCATCAAACTGAAAAAATATATAAATGGTTTTCTCACCCTGAAAATGTGTGGCTTTTTCAAAAGGTATTTTTATATTCATCTGTGTCTGGAAATATTCTTGAAACATATGAACAACCCATTCATTTCAAAGAAGTAAAACTCATTGTGTCTGAAATATTGTCTTACTCCTCTGTCATTCAAAGGATGCATTCATAATTGTTCCATGTCTGGAGAGTTTCTTGGAATATGTGAAGTATCAAAGGAAGCCAGACTCCAATACATAGATCATGGGTTCAATAGATGCAGTTGCACAGCAATAATTATTATTTATTATAGTGAAGTTATAGAGAGCATGAGAAATAGAAATATTAAGAGTCAGACACGTTTCATGGTAGCATGCTCACCTCAGCCTGTCAGGTAGTCCACGTGGAGAGAGAGTGAGTGGGGGAAGAGATTACATGATGGAGAGGGGGAAAGGGAGAAGAGGTGAGAGGGAGGGAGAGGGAAGGAGAGGGAGAGAGACCTCCAGTTTATTGCTTGGGGACTTTACCAGAAGTAGATGTACACATCACAGGAAGGGTATGAGCTAGGGGTGGGACCAGGGGTATACATGTGACAAGAAAGGTGGACCCTAAACTCAACATGGTGTTACACTTTGCTGGACAAGAACAACTCAGTGACTTGTGAAATAAAGAGAAAAATAGAGAGAAACAAAGAAGGAAAAAGAAGTTGAGAGAGACCAAGTGTTCGCAGGGGTCATCCAGAGAGGGACGGGTGGCCAAGATTGTTTATAGGCTCGGGTTTTTATTGGACTGAATGCACAAGCTTATCTCGGCACCTCTGCAAGCAAGTAGTTACAGAAGCAGAATTTTGTGTTGGCCTTCACATCTGTGGTCATCCCGGGGACACAGCACATGTGGGGTGATCTCCGGAATACAAGGTGCTGGCATTCTGACACCAACAGATATGGGCCAAGACATTCAAGGGCAGCTAGTTACTGGAACTCTATCTTAGCTATAGCTTAAGCTGGCCTAGTTCTAAAATGGTTACTGTATGGCTGACAGTTTAGCAGTCTACAACAATGGCAGCCTAACCTTGGTCATCCTTGGGTGACCTTGACCTCTTTGTCTCCTACCAGGAAGTGCTCTGTTGGTATGTTTATCAGAAGGAAATGGACCTGCTTTATGGTGGGACAGGCTACACAGTCTATTATGGAAAGCTGATAATGCTAAGGAAGGATAATCCCTGACCTACCTAGGTTGACCTAAAGTATATAGTCATATGCCATGTGTAGCAAATAGCTTAAGTTTGGCGGGGATGGGGAGGGGGTGCGTGGGAATAACTTGGCAGAAATCTTTGTTCCCCACAGTGAAGAATCCATTTCTTGCAAAGAAGTAAAACATTTTGCTTGGAAGAAATGGTCTTTTCAATGACAGCATGTATTAGGATAAGTATTTTGCTTGTTAGAATAGGTTGAGCTCCTTTTCTCTTTTGGTACAAGACAGTATGTGTTGTTTTAATGTTCATGAAAACACTACATTGTTTTCCCACACCCAATGTGCACATTATCAACTTTGTAACCCTAAGTACACCTGATGTTGCCATTGACACCATGTGGGAAACTGAGGACCTGAATGAAAGTGTACATGACTCACTCTCTACACTAACGACCACAGGGCTTGGCAAACCAGCAGTATTGTTAAGGTACAGCCCATTCCAAGGAGGACATTTTCTCCACAAGCCCCCCCCACACACACACACACAATTAAAATGCTATGATAAAGCAGTCTACTACAGGTGCCTGGCTCCTCACATATACAATCAAGGGATATTGATCTTTTTTTTTGGGGGGGGGGGGGATCACTGCTCTCCGGTGGTGGGAGTAGGAGGCCCAACCCCACTGCTGGAATTGAACCTCCGTCCCAGTGGGCCGCAGTCCCGCGCACAACCACTACGCCACCGGGGCTCAGCCCGGGGTATTGATCTTTTTTTTTTTTGTTTTTTTTTGTTTTTTTTTGTTTTTTTGTGGGCTTCACTGCTCTCTGGTGGTGGGAGTAGGAGGCCCAATCCCACTGCTGGAATTGAACCTCCGTCCCAGTGGGCCGCAGTCCCGCGCACAACCACTACGCCACCGGGGCTCAGCCCAGGGGTATTGATCTTTAAGAATGCCCACTTACTTTGTCCCTTCTTTTTTTTGTTTTTTGTTTTTGGGGCATCACTGCCCTCTGGTGGTGGGAGTAGGAGGCCCAGCCTTGCTGCTGGATTTGAACCTCCAACCCAGTGGGCCGCAGTCCCACGTACAAGCACTATGCCACCGGGGCTCAGCCCTTGTCCCTTATTTTTAAGGAGTGATCTGTACTTTTTGGCTCTGGACTACCTGATACTTCTGAAACGTTCTCCCAGAGAGCTCAGGATACCTAAGATTAACAATTGCCCATTCTATTGCGTATGAGGCTTGCAGGTCTTATTTCCATAAAATCCCATTGTTGAATAAATATGAGACTTTTCTCTAGATATTGGAGATTAGTCACCTCTGCTCCAATTTTCTGTCTCCTTTTTTCTCTAATTGTGCCATCTCTCCGCAGGAACCCTGATTAATTGTGGGGCTAGACCCCATAATATGACAACATGGTAACTTTGGGAACAGTATGTAGGATACATTAGGAACATATGTGGGATACATTGGAAACATACAGTATCGTGATAATGTCAGCATGTATTTGAATAAAAAGAATGTAAACCAGGGCTGAGCCCCGATGACGTAGTGGTTGTGCGCGGGACTGCAGCCCACTGGGTTGGCGGTTCAAATCCAGCAGCAGCTCTCCAGGAGCAAGGCTGGACCTCCTACTCCCACCAGAGGGCAGTGATGCCCCCCTAAATTTTTTTTAAAAGAATGCAAACCTTTTTGTATATTCATGTATTTAAAAAGGAGAAGCACTGACTTATTTTCTCATGTTCAGGATGTATAAAGGACATATGCAAGTTTTTAATACAAATTGCACCCCAAATTGTCTTTTTATACTACCCCTGCCTTATTCAAAGAGTGCATTGATAAGTATTCATGTCACTGTTAGATTTCTCCGGTAAGAAATACCCCAGTTCTTGGGCTTAATGTTACGGTTGAACCTAAGGCATAGCAAAAAGCAACGCCATTTTCCAGGTAGACCGCCGTTTTGTGCCTTAGCCAGTAATGAAAAAATACAGAAAGCTGTAGTCTTCTTACACTAGTCAAAAATTAACTGCCAGATGGCTGTGCCCAAGAAAAGAGCCGATCACAAATGTCTTGTCGAACCTAACAAGCAGAGATTACTCAGGAACAGAGAGTAACAAGCAGAGATTACTCAGGTCTGTGACCTGACCCTTTTCTGTACATAGCCTGTTTGTTCTCGCTCATACAACCATGTAACTCTGCATTATGTAGCAGCCTGCTTAAGTGAACCAGAGAGTAGCCATTTTGTAGGCTTTAATAAATTTTAAACTGCTTGCTTTGCTTGTCCGCTTGTCAGCTATGAAAATTTTTTCAATTGTGTGTTCACCCACCCAGGAATGCTCTTTTAGTTTAAACTTCCTCCTCCCTAAAATGTACTCAGAAACCTTTGTAGTTGAGATCACCTCCTCAGCCAGACCCTCTTTTACTCCTCCCTCCGCTTTCATCCTATAAGAGCTGTAAGTTTTGTATGCTCAGGGCTGCAGTCCAAATAAAGGCTGTAACCCAGATTTGAATCTGTGTGTTATATGTTATATGTTATAATAAACTGTCTGTCGTTCTGCAGAACTTGGGTCGGTGATCTTATTTGGGTTCTTAAACCGTAACACTTTACACAAGAAAGAATTCACTCCGAAGCAGGGTTTGTGATCCAAGTGAAGTTTTATAAAGGACGAAAGAAGTTTCAGGATTTACAGTCACACTTGGAAGGGCCAAGAAGAAGGATGGGGCTGGGGGCTGGACAGGTGTCTCACGGTCAAAGTATTTGAGGCTTCTATCTGGAAGGCGTGGTTGAAGGTACTGGTTAACTCCATTGGCTGACTTAAGCCCACCTGGGTCTAGTTTGGGATGCCCAGGTGTACCACCCATCTGGTTCCAGCTTGAATTGGCACAGCCCAGTTAGTCTTTATGGTTGGCTAAGGGCTTTCCTGATTCCCCTCCAACCTCCCGGACGGGGCCTTCAGGCATGGAGAGGAAGTACCCCCTGGCCCTGTTGCTACCTAACATTTCCATACTGAAGAAGTATGGACCCAATTATTTGGGGTCCTGATGACATCTCTAGTTGTTTCCTGCGGCAAAGAGGGGCACAGCATGGGGCATTACCCTTCCTACTCTGTCGGAAAGGGGTTGTCCACTCAGGGCTCACATTGGATGAGGTTGGGGTGATCCGGGAGCTGGTGAGCTGGCGTTGGCACACTTGGCTCGGAGACACTAGTAGTAAGGTGACCAGACGTCCCGCTTTTTAACAATTTGCCCTATGTCCCATGGCATTTGAAAATTAAATAAATATATTACAAGACAATTTGTGCGTTCTACGGACACTTTGTTTGCTTTGTTTTTTGGCGGTATCACTGCCCTGGTGGTCGTGGGTGCTACCCAGTGCCGCTTCTGAGAGCCGCCACTGGATTTGAACCGCCAAGCCCGTGGGCCACAGTCCCGCACTCCACCACTTACGCTACCGGCTCAGCCATTCATGGACATTTTTGTTGCTCCATATAGACCTAAATTTTAATCAAGAAATCCCCCCTCCTTCCCCCCCACACAACAAAACAGGTGGACATTTAGGTAAGGCTGGGCAGAGCTGTGAGATAGCAGTGACCTTGGAGGTGGGGGTTAGTGTCATGAGAAGTTTAGAAAAGAAATCTTAGGACTGACAGGCGTGAATGCTAATTTAGCGTAAACACAGGAACTGTGTGAAAACAGTTACTGCTTAAAGACTGTGGGGGGTCTGAGATTGGGTTTTCTGCGGAGCACTAATCTTGCCCAGGGTGGTGGAAAACACCCTCCAACAACTCTCAGGGACACTTGTCTGTATGCTCTGCTTCTGAGGGGTCTGGGTGTAACAGTTTCCAAGGTTTCACCCATGAATGGTGCCCAAGATCCAGGGCACAAGGTAAGGGCAGGATAGGGAGCCCCAGTATCTAGGAGGAAATTTACTAACGTCCCTGACACATCGATTGCTCACCTGAGATTCCAGACCAGTAACACGTATTTTCTGCTACTTCGCTGGCTAGCTGGACCAGGCAAATTTTCAATCAGCAGCTACTTTCAGGCCCCTCCCCTCCTGGTTATTTACCATAGGGCAAAGAGCTCCCAGAAACTATGGGAGGGGAGGCTATTCCAGTTAGTGCAATTCCTGCCCCAGTGACCTGACTGCCAGCACACGGTGCCTCGGTCAGGGGTCTGGGAAACCTGAGAATCAGTTGACAGGCATTGGTTAGCAAGGGTGGCCAGTATCTGGCATGTCTGCTGTCCTTCCTTCTCTCTTCCTGAGCCTGGACCTCCCTCTCCTGGCCTCTGTTGTAAAAGGTGGCCTTAGCACTAGTGACCATCTCTTCTAGGGTCACTCCTGCAGTCTTCAACACTCCCCTCTGGAGCCTTTTCCAAAGGGTTGGTGTGGCCTGTGGGAGAAATTTGCCCCTAAGTAAGCCTTACCCTTAGGAATCTATGTGTGCAGTGGTGTGATTCCTCAGGGCCTCTTTCAGCTGCTGCAAGAAGTCTGTGGGGTTTTCCTCAGGCCCCTGGTGAATCGCTGTCACTTTGGCATAATCAATGGCCTTTTATCTACGTCACTTCAGTCTACTTGTGATGCTCACCAGAAAATATTGCCGTGCCCACCAGTCTTTGGGATCATTACAATCCCAAGCAAGGTCAGTAACAGGCACAGCTGTTTCTCGAACTATTGGGTACTTATCATCCATCGCATGTAAACTCTCTGCAAACTTCCTCACACATTTTAGCACTTGTTTGTTTCTTGCTTTTTCTCAAAGTCTGTCATAGTCTGCCCCAGTATGACCATTACATCCTTTTAAATCAAGTCACAGGCTAGGACAGTGGTTCCCAATATCACTAATGCCACAACCCTTAATACAGTTCCCCATGTTGTGGTGACCCCCCCAACCATAAAATTATTTTCGTTGCTACTTCATAACTGTAAGTTTGCTACTGTTATGACCCGGGCTACCCCCGTGAAAGGGTCTCTAGACCACCCAAGGGATCATGACCTACAGGTTGAAAACCGCTGGGCGAGGGTGAGCTGCTGGAAGCTATGTACTGTTCAGCTTGGGCAAAAACAATCTTAATCTTATTGTTTCCTTTACATTTTCATTATGGTTGAGAATATGTACCACAATCACAACCACAACCACCCAAACAAAACTCCCTGTCAACTGTGACTCACAGCAACCGTACAGGATAGACTAGAAATGCCCTTGTGGGTTTTTGAGAGGGTAACTGTCTATGGAAATAGAAACCTTCATCTTTCTCCCATAAACAGCAAACTATACACCAATTCAACCATTCCTACCTAGAGTTAGTAGTAACATTGATGATAGTCTTCTAGTTGTGCAACCATTCCCATCCTCTCTTTCTGAACTGTTCCCATCTAATCTTGCTGCCATCAACTTCATCCCATAGAACCAAAACCCAGACTCGCTGTAATTGAGTCAATTCCAGCTCTACATTAACCTGATGGAAGAGGCAAACTCCTTCCTGAATCTGTACATCAGGATGGCAGAAAACCTCGTCGTGCTTCCTTAGAACCATTGGTGGATCCAAGCTGCTGATTTTGTCCATCGCAGGGCTCCTTTCATACCACGTTTATCTATCCCGGAGACTTCTTCCTAGCATAATGCTCAAAGGCAGACTTTTTTTTTTAACCGCCTACACTAATTTTAAAAATTAGCAAATCCTACTCCAGAGATGGTTTGTAAGTTTCTAATTACAATTCTTTGATTCATCTCCAAGTTTGTATACGATTTTCCCTCCCCGAAAGATCGAAAGATTGTAGTCACAGGCAACACCCAAAACAAACTCACTGCCGTTAAGTGGGTTCTGATTCAGAGATACGTTACAGGACAAAAAAGAACCACCCCTGTGGGTTTCTGAGAGGAGGGCAACTCTTTACGGAAATAGAAAACCTTGGCTTTCTCTTGCAAAAGCAGTTGTTAGTTCTGAACGACTGACTTTGTGAGTACCAACCCAAAGCAAACCAAGGCTCCTAGGATGTCTCCTGTCATTTGTTTATGTTTTAATAATTATACTAGCATGTCTCTGTACTGTCTGTCCTTGCCCTGCTATCACGTTGATTTAATTTACAGTGAGAATAAATTCAGAATAACGGAAGGGGTGCTTCCAGAAAAAAAAAAGGTCCAAAGCAGTTTTGTGGGAATATAGAGGGGCAAAACCACGTGCCTTGTTAAATGGATGGCTTCAACCTGCCAGTGAAGCAAGGCATTATTAATGTGAAATGCCCGCTCCGTTGTTTCAGCGGGAAACAGGAAGTTTGCAAGCTCAGGCCTTAAAGGAAGCAGGGAGCGGCGCCGCCGGGAGGAGTTAAGGGTCCACTTTTTTTAATTAATTAATTATTTATTTAATTTTTTAGGCATCACTGCCCTCAGGTGGTGGGTGTAGGAGGCCCAGCCTTTGCTCCTGGGAGCTGGAATTGAACCTCCAACCCAGAGGACCGCAGTCCCGCGCACAACCACTGCGCCACCGGGACTCAACCCAGAGGGCCCACTTTTGACTTGAGCGCGAGCGCCACCTCGCGCAGGGATTGGCAGTGCTTGGGAAGCACGTCACTTCCTGCTCCGGCCCAGCCAGCCCCGCGGGCGCGATGGCCTGCAGCGCAGAAGCGCGGGCCCGGCGGCCCGGCGTCGGGGTCGGAGTGGTGGTGACTAGTAGGAAGCACCCGCGCTGCGTCCTCCTGGGAAAGAGAAAAGGGTCCTTTGGAGCCGGCAGCTTCCAACTTCCTGGAGGTCATTTGGAGTTCGGGTGAGCAGCCACCGGGCCAACCCCGGACAAGCGGAACTTACGTAGGAAGGGCCAGCGTCCACGGGGCGTGTCTACGTGACGTGTGCGTCCGTGCGTGCGCGCGCGCGCGCGTCGTCACGCCGACTCCGCGTCCGTGCGCGCGCGTTCCGGCCGCTGCAGGGCGGGCCGAGGAGGGCGTGCCGGGCTGCGGCGGCTCGGGGCCCCTTCGCTGGGTCTGGCGCGCGCGCGCCCTGCCGGAGCTCCGAGTGGCCTTCTTAGATGATTTTTACACGGAACCTCCCAATTCCTGCAAAAAAGCTGGGGTGGAGAGCCATGGTGTCCGTGAGATTTAACTACACAAGCATCCTTAATAGCCATGTCTGACTTCCCAAATTAATTGCACCACGGCCCTTCAAAGTGTATCCTGTGACTTTCCTTTTAGAGCGGGTCACCCACCCTGTGCCTTTTACGTGTCAAAATAGCGGGCGGGCAGACCGCCACCTCGGAAGGCCCCTCCTCAGATCCAGTTACCCCGACAGCGGCCACTTTCATTTTTATACAGGGTCTAACAGGAGGCTGCCTGTGTCCATCGGACCCGGGGGGTGGGGGATGGGGGGTGGGGGAGAAAGACCATTTGCGTGTCTAGGACCGATTTAAAGTGGGGGAAGCGGTAGTGCCAAGGCCAGTGAGGGGCCTTGCGGTTTTTCGGGAAGGTAAGTGTCCTGCCAGCAGAAGCGATCGCCCCAATTCCAGGCGGATTCCACCTCCGACTCACTTCTGGGCCTCCTCTTCCTGTCTCCTTGTTCCCGGGAGGGACCGTTATGCATTACATAGTATTGCGAAGAATGTAGGGAGGAGGGGAGCCAAGAGGAAAGGCCTCAAAGGGGGCGAGTGGATCGCAGGAATTTAGTTTCTAATATGAAGGTGAAGGCAATATTCTCCCAAGTTCCCGTTCTACTTTAGCATTCTGTAATTTGAGGACATGCCAGACTGAGAAGACTTAGACTGTGAAGAGTTTGCTAAGAGGTGAACAAAGACTGAAGATGTGCACATAATTGGATTCTGAAAATAAGCTTAAAAACACCAAGAAAAGCATTCAGACTTGGCACTTTTCCCTCTTTGTTATAAAGCAATTTCCAAACAAACATAAAAGTAGGGAAAATGATCGATACATTCTCTTGTACTCATCACCTACCGTGTTTGCTTCATTTGTGCATTACAGTTTAAATTTGAGTACTGGATTTACTGAAGGCTATGTAGTTTATGGAGTTCCCAAATTCCATTTATGCGGCAACATAAAATTCAGCATCCTCTGAATTCGTTGCACCCATTAACCAGATAAGTGAATAGCTTTGCCTCATAGTGCAAGAGAGAATAGATTTGGGCTGAGAGCCCCGGTGGCGTAGTGGTTGTGCGCGGGACTGCGGCCCACTGGGACGGAGGTTCAATTCCAGCAGTGGGGCTGGGCCTCCTACTCGCACCACCGGAGAGCAGTGATGCCCAAAAAACTAAAAAAAAAAAAAAAAAAAAAAGAGAGAGAGTAGATTTGCTGTCACTCTAACTTATTCAGGGAGAAGGAGCTTAGTGTTTAAGGACTTTGCCTGGATGTACCCTTACTAGAATATAGGATGCTAGGGTTGCTTTGAATCGGGTTTGACTGATGGCAGCACTTGTTTTTTAGAGGGTCCCATGTTCGTGAGTCATGTGACCTACTCATGGTCCTGTTCCCACTTCTGTAGTGCTAGCTGTAACTGATATATTGATTTGCTCCCAATCATGCTTTGTGACGGTTTGCTTCCCTCTCCCATGTGCTTTCGAAGCGCCTGGATCTGAGTATACCCGGGGGCGCCATTACCGCTTTGTGCTAACTCCCTCATCCAAATGATGTATATGTGTCTTTCTCTTGCCTCTTCCTACTTAAGACTTAGTAAATGTTCTCCGTTAGCTAAGTTTTGAAGTGGAAAAATTTGAAACTACAAAAAGACACATTCTCCATCTCGTTACACTCATAGTAACCATAGTCTCTTTAGGTAGGAAATGGAATGGCAGACACTGGAACTACATCTAGTTCAGGGCTGAACCTTCTCCCACTCACAGCCCCGTTTCACCTGACTGAGGGTTTGTGACATGGGCAAGCGCTGCTCAGATCACCTTGTATTCATCTTGGCTTTGATTTTTAATTCTTGGTCATTGCACACTCAGAAACCATAAAGTGCTGCCAATTTTCTCAAAACTCTGTGGGGTTGAGACCCATCATTTAAGAAGATTTAGCCCAGTTGTCAGCAGTCTTCATTCCTCCTGAGACTGAACTGAATTGCCCCCTGGTCGTAGTTTCAAGGAAAACAAAGTGTGTTGACCTGGCTCAGGAAGTCATCGTTTTGCACTATGTGCTGTCCTTTTGGTCTTCAGAGAAGCAGATGGAAGGTAGTGTGACAAAGGTGGCAAAGGTGAGATTGTGCATTGTTTTGAAGCATGAACCAATTGTGACACTTTTTGCTCTACCCCAGAAGTTTTTAGCCAAGTATTTCAAGCCAGAAACTTGAAAGTGAGGAATGGTTTTATACATGGAATTGGATACAGTTTTTGTTTTCTGGTGTGTTTATGTTTTCCAGTGAAAGCTGGGAAGAATGTGCACAAAGAGAAACCTTGGAAGAAGCAGCTCTTTACCTGGAAAATGTTCGCTTTGCCTCGGTGGTGAATTCCTTCATTGAGAAAGAAAATTACCATTATGTCACTATATTAATGAAAGGGGAGGTGGACTTGACTCATGATTCAGAACCAAAGAACGTTGAACCTGAGAAAAATGAAAGTAAGATAATTATATAAAAACATATTTTATTCCGGCTCCCAGGAGCAAAGGCTGGGCCTCCTATTCCCACCACCAGGGCAGTGATGCCTAAAAAAAAAAAAAAAAACATATTTTATTTGAGAACATGGCATGTATAATTTAAAGATATATATGTAGGTATGTGTGATGTTTGTTGTTAGTTACTGTCAAGGTGATGACAACTTCTGGCAACTTCCTGTGTGCCAAGTAGCACGGTCCCATAGGGTGTGCAAAGCCGTGTCCTGTCAGGATAGAGAGCTCGACGCCGTGGGTGGGTTTAAACTGCCAGATTCTGCAAATAATAGTCGGGCACGTCACCTCTTATTCTACCCAAGGACGTGTGGGTGTGGGGGTGTGTGTACTATAGTATTTAAAGTAAAGTCTCTTTGGTCACTATTTAAATAAACATCAAATGATACCAAATCAGAATTTTTACCATGGTATGTGTGGCCTTTGTGAAATTGACTTCATGTTCAAATAACAGCATGTTTTCAATGATCGTTATCATCGAGAGTTCTTTGTTCTGAGTACAGGATATTTTCCTTCTCAAGTTAATCCACAGAAGCACTATTGCAATTTATTTTGTTAGTAACAAATCATTGTAAAATTCAGTTATTTTCTACGTGTTAGTTAGCGTATCAAATTAATACCCTTTGTTCCCTTTCAGCTCAGTAAGTAGATTTGGTTTCTTCCTGTTCTAGGTTGGGAATGGGTTCCCTGGGACGAATTCCCTCCAGGGGACCGGCTTTTCTGGGCACTCCGTTGTTTAAAGGAACAAGGTTATGACCCTTTTAGAGAAGATCTGGATCATCTAGTAGGATACAAAGGAAACCATCCATAGATAAGTGGCCAGAAGGATTCTTCAGTGTTTCCAAAAGCCACAATACCATCTTGCTGGAGAATCAAACCCACCTGTCTTTCAGATTTTCGCTGCTGTGCCGAAAAAGGTCCATTGCTTTGCTACTTTATTTATAGCCTCTCAAGTAACTACTACTTTTTCAGCCAATAATTACGAAAAGTTTTGGGGTTTGTGTCAATGAGTTTTATTTAGCATGTGATAAATAGTGATATTGTGTGCATCTACTTTCCATGTTTATGTAAGCTCTGGTTGTACATTTGGCCCTGATTAGCTTGGATGGAGTCCGGACCAGCAGAATTTGCCTTAGTGTTTCAATGCAAAGAGAGCTCATAATGCAGATGCTGAATAGGATTCCTGATGTTGGATTTATCATGTTCAATGACTGGCCACGTCTCTTTGACTTTCAACACTTGCTTGGTATTGTAATTGTGATAATCACGCACGTAGAGCAACCAGGACAGGAAATTAGGGAGCCCTCCAGTTTCTGATGGCCTACCTGGGGAGGCAAAGAAAGCTGTGGACATCTTTCCACTTGCTTTGAAGATCGTGTGTATGCGTCTCTCTTGGACAAGCCTAGCAGGGCCAAAGCTGGCTACTGAGTATGCACACCCTGAGCAATTAAAGGGATTTTAATGCATTTAGCATTTAAGCGACACTGTCAGTTAACCTTAGAACTGCTCTCATCAGACGTTGGTTATTCAAATCCTCCAGCTGCTTCTTGGGAGAAAGTTGAGATTGCTTCCATAAAGATTGACAGAATCTTGGAAACTTCTGTGTAATGTCACTATGAGTCACAGTCAACTTGAGGGCACTGGGTTTGGTTTCGTTTGTTATGTTTTTTTATTTCAGATTGCACTGTGTGTTATCTACTATATGTTATATACGTTCTAATAACTTAATAAAATACAAAATATTCTGAAATATATTAAAGTCAAAGGTTTTGGATGAAGGAGGGTTTGTTATGCACTATATACTCTATATATGAGGGGGGGTTCAAAAATGTCATCGAAAAAGATTTTAAAAAGTGGACTTTTCCATTATCATCTTGAAACCCCCTCATATAAATGCAAAGTGAACAGGTATAAAGTATGAAATTCCCACCTCCTCCCCTGCATCCAGTTCTCCATAATACTCAAAAAATAAATCAATTTGATTTATTACTCTTTCCTATCTTTGTTGTATCTTTATTATTATATTTTATTTGTTATGTTATATTTACTTTTATCTGAAAGGCTTGAGAATCAAGAGGTGCTCAGATTCTTGGATCATGAATACCAGTGACTAAGAAGGATTCTTCATGAAGACTTAGGGCAGTTGTCCTCAAGTATGACTGTGCTTAGTGACTGTGTCTGTATCATAAAAATTATCGGGTTGACTGGTAAGAATGGAAACGCATTCTTCACAGTTCTGAAATGTCCGAATCAGGGCACCGACTCTAGAGAAGGGTCTCCTGTCAGCGCTCAGCTTGGTTCCTCAGCTTGTAGAAGATCCTCACATGGCTCCTGTCTTTCCCTACATGTATAACTCTGTGAATTCTGCTCTTTATAACTCCAGAGTAATTAAGTTTAGGGTGTAATTGACATAACAAATAAAGCCCTGTTTCCAGGCACATATTTCAATACTTATTTTAGAGGAAGTCAGTTCAATCCATAACAGGCCTCTTGCAGAGATTGACTCAGCAAGTAAGGAGTAAGTTCTTGAATCCTCTCATAATCCCCTGATGGTTCCAGGACATGCAGTTAGTGTAAAGTGACCAGATGTTCCACTTTTTAACAATTTAACAATGTCCCGCGGTGTTTTAAAATTAAAATAAATGGGGCTGAGCCCCGGTGGCATAGTGGTGGTGCACGGGACTGCAGCTCACTGGGATGGAGTTCAATTGCAGCAGTGGGGCTGGGCCTTCTACTCCCACTGCTAGAGAGCAGTGATGCCCCCCCCCAAAAAAAAATTAAAATAAATATATTACAATACTGTTTTTGTGTTCTATGAAAAGTTTTTTTGCTCCATATAGACCAAATTTTTAATCAAGAGCCGCCACCCCCCCCCCCCACCCCTCCATCAATTGTGTCCCACTTAAAATCTGGTCACTTTAAGTTAATGGCTACCGTTTAAAAAAAGCATAATCTGAAATCAAAGAAGGGATCAGTATCAGACCTAAATTGTGGAATCTGATGTGCAGAAGGTAATGAATGACAATGGAAGCCCAGGATTTATTTGTGGAACTACATAGCACATAAACCTCCAGAGAACTATCTAAAATTGAGGGATGGGAGGAAAGTGGTCACTAACCAGAATGCTTAGGAGAGAGGAGTATAGAAAATCAAAGGCATAAACCTGACCTGAACAGTTAAAACTTTTTTAGTAGATGCCCCCTGTGATGCAGGCTGTACAGGATCTGGTTTCCAAAGTTTTCTATAGTTTTGGTGTGTGTTATTTACTTGGTTTTTGTTCATTCATTGTAGAGATGGTATGTCAATGTAGGTCACCCTCTTGCGACTGTGTTAGTATTCATATATGAAACCCAGGATTGATAAACCTAAAAAAAACAGCAAGTAGAATAAGGGGTTTGAGGGCTGAGCCCTGGTGGCGTAAGTGGTTGAGTACAGGACTGCAGCCTGAAGACTTGGTGGTTCAAATCCAGCGGTGGCTCTCAGGAGTGGCACTGGGTAGCACCCACGGCCACCAGAGGCAGTGATGCCCCCCCGCACCCCCCCAAAAAAAGAATAAGGGGTTCGGGAGAGTGGGTATAGTGGTGGAGATGCGGTAAAAGAGAAACGATGTCAAGGACACCATGTAGAAAAAGAATAGTTGGAAACTGATTGTGGTAGCAATTATACACTTCTGCTTGCATGATTAAAATATGGAATAATATGTTTTATGTATTAAATCCCAACTGATAAAAATTTCAAGCTATAGGTGAATTATAATGTGGAGTAAGCTAGAAAGACAAAATCTGATAATAAACTAAATATAGTGTATTCTTTCCTATTGTGGTAAAATCCAACAATATAAACTTAATGTAAACCCAGTGATTTTAAGTAAACTCACAATATTGTGTACCCACCAAAAAAAGAAACAAAACACCTTTTAAGGACATTTTGAAGTTAACAAATATGGCCATTGTGCTTTGTACAAGTTTAATTTCCTTCATGTGGAATGTGCTTTTCCTAAAAGTAATTAGAGGTTATCAGTGCCTTTTATCTTCAACATCTGGACAATTTTAATAGAATATTATAGTAAATTTGACAAGGTAACTGTTACTATTTAAATTTCATCAGAATGAAATCCTATGCTCAGGGAACACTGATAGGATTTATTTTGATACTGAATATATGAAAGGGCAGTGAGGGGACTGAAGTGTGAACAGTATGATGAACATATTGTAACTATTCCATAGTTTGTTACATATATATCACATAGGAGAGGACAACTGGAACTCTTGAGTATAGAAAGAAAGCCTACCTTAGTTGGAAAAGGAACTGAGTGAGTGAATATGGAGGCAGTCTTTCATGAGGCTATTTCTAAACCAACCTGCAGCGCCTGTGTCTTCAATGACTGGAATTGAATAATGCTGGATTCTTGGCTTTATTGTAAACCCAGTGGTTTTAAGTAAACTCACAACATTGTGAAAAAATAACTACTCTTGGCTTATGAATTGCAATATTGGATATGTTGCTTTTCCTTAAAGGTGGACTTTTTTGTTTTACTTTTTGTTGTGAATTAGGTTGAGGTTTATAGTACATATAATCAGTTTTGTGTTCAACAATTAAACTACCTCTCAAACTTCCCAATAGCTTACCCTTCCCCCTTTGATTTCTCTTCTCTTCTTACAGAATACAACTTAACCTATGAGGGGGTACCAAAATAACCCCCCCAAAGTGTGCTGGGCAGAGCAGAGCTTTCTTAGTACACATTTTTGCTGCTAGGTGAGCATCCAGCAACTTGCTCTGAGTTAGTGCACTCAGTGGTGTCTGCTGGGAAGATTCTCTCTGGTCATAGAGAATTTTTTCATAAAAGCAGTTTCACTCAAACCTTGTTTTTAGGATGGCTGATTTAAGAGAACAACTTGTGGTTGTGAAATTTTGTTTCCAGCTTGGGAAAAATGCCACAGAGACTGTTGTGATGTTGAACACAAATTACAAGGACAGTGCTATGGGAAAAACTCAAGGGCATGACTGGTTTTGTCATTTCAAAAAAAGTGGAATGTTGATTGATGACAAACCTTGTTCTGGACATCTGTCAACTTTCCAAATGGATGAAACTGTTGACTCTTAGTGTATTTGAAGTTCATCTCACCAGGTCAGACTGTTAATCAATGTAGAGGTTCTAAAAAGATTGCATAAAAGTGTGTGTGGGAGTAACTAATCTGGTGTCAATTCCAGGATTGGGAGTCTAGTCTGTCAGTGTGGAGGTAGCCAATAAGAGGCTCTTGCCAGCACTGAGCTGCTCCTACTACCACTGTATACACAAGACTCTGCACCCACTGGCCTACGATTGCCCTGACGCCATTGCACGTGCTTCACGAGTCTGAAGAAGACTTAATAGACTGGTATTGGACAGATGAGTTAATATCAGACTTGTGGGCTTGGACCGGACTGGGTTGGGATGCTTTCTCAATGTACCATTCCTCTTGTATATAGACCTCTCCCTTATATACATGTGTGTTTATGAATTTGTTTCTCAAGTCTACCCGGACTAACATAGTGTGTGACCCCAAAGGCCTGATTTGTGACGGGTTTGCCTCCACAACAATGCACTTGCTCACACAGCCATCTCAGTGCACCAGTTTGGGGCAACAGCATGTCTCTCTTGCCCTACACACCGTACGCACCTGACCTTGCGCCATGCAACTTCTTCTTGTTTCTGAGAATGAAGAAGGACATGAAAGAACTGTGATTTGATGACACAGAAGAGGAGAAGAAAAAAAAGGGAGGTGTTACCAGCCATCCAAACAGATGAGTTTGAAAAATGTTTCCACAAATGTAATCACAGATTTAACAAAAGTATTAAGTATAATGGAAAGTAATGTGAAGGTGATAAGGCTGTTTTGTAAACATAATTTAAATACATGACTTTTGGGGGAAATATGTTTTATTTTTGGTTACCCCCTGGTTTCTTGACACCTATCTACCCTCTAACCTCTTGCTTCACTTTCCCCACCCCAATGTAACCATCAAAGTTTGTTTATTTTGGTAAGAAATTTGGTGCCTGGATTTTCCTTTTCTAACAGTGGTCTCATACTTATTTGTCATTTTGTGATTGACTAACTTCACTGAGCACAAGGTTCCCTACCATGAGATGCTTGACAGTTTCATCATTATTTTTTAGTGATGCATAGTATTCTATTTTGTGTATGTACCGAAGTTTATCCATTCTTCTGCTGATAGGCATTTAGGTTGCTTCCATCTTCTTGCTTTGTGAATAAAGCTACAGTGAACTGGGGTATGCATATATCTGTTTTGTGCTTTGGTTCCTGTTAGGGTATATACCCAGAAAAGGGGCTGTGAGGCTGTATTGCTACTTCTAGTCCAGTTGTTTGAGGATCTGCCATACAGACCCAGCAGCAATGGATGAGGGTTCCAATATCTGCACACCTTCTCCAGCATTTTTTACTTTCTGATTTGTTGAACTTTATTATCAATGCAAGTATGAGGGACATCTCGTTGTTTTCATTAGTTCTCTTAGATAATTAGCAATCATGGGCATTTCTTCATTTGTATTGATTACTTCATATTTTCTGTTTTTTGTTTGTTTGTTTGTTTTTGGGGGGTGTATCACTGCCCTGGTGGGAGTAGGAAGCCCAGTCTTGCTCCTGGAGAGATGCTGCTGGATTTGAACCGCCAACCCTGTGGGCCGCAGTCCCACACACAACCACTATACCACCGGGGCTCAGCCCACTTCATATCTTCTTTAGTGAATTGTTTTATGTTGTCTGTTCATTTTTGAAGTTGGCTTAGTCATCTTTTTCTCATTGAGGTGTTGCAGTTTTCTATAAAATTAATCCTTATCCAATTTTTCTCCAGTCTCTGGGTTCTCATTTTATTCTTTATTGAAAATGTTTGATGAATCTTATTTTTAGTAGACCCCAGTAATATATTTTGTTTTCTGTTGAGAGTTATTTTTTATTATTATGTTTGATAGTGGGTTTATTCCCTTGATTAGGATCTGAAAGGTTGTCCCTATCTTTCCTCTTAATGATTGTGGTGGAGTGAAATTTCTTTATGCAGTCTTGATGCATTGCAGTGGTAAATCTGCACAAGACCTCTTCAAAGTGTCGAAAAGCAAGGATGCTATTTTGAGGACTAACATGGGCCTGACGCAAGCCATGGTATTTTCCATGTGTGTGTAAAAGCTCGACATTAAATAAGAAAGAATGAAGATCAACCTATGCATTTGAATTATGGTGCTGGTGAAGAATATGCAAAGTGCCACGGCTTGCAAAAAAAAAAATCTTTCTTGGATGGAATACAGCCAGAAAGCCCCTTGGAAGCAAGGATGGTGAAGCTTCATCTCATGTCTTGTGAACGTGGAGAAGGACATGCTTCATAGAGTAGAGGGACAGTGAGGAAGAGGAAGAACCTTGACAAGATAGATTGGCACAGTGGCTACCACAAAGGGCTCAAACATGTGAACAATTGTCAGGATGGCAGGGGAGCAGGCGGTGTTTTGTTTGATTGTGCACAGGGTTACCGTGAGTCAGAACCAACTTGATGTCACCTAACAACAATGACCACGGCATCTCTAATTTCCACCAAATGATTGCTTAGGACTCATGCAGACAGGGCACACATAACACAGTAGAGAATAGTCAGCTTCTGCTCCCACCCACCTGGCTATACTGATGATCCGTCTTTGAAGCAGGAAGAGAGAGAAATACCAGGACCATCATCGAAAAAAATTCAAGATCTGTCTGAAGTGGTAGAGGCCAAAACCAGAAGCAACAGAGACTGGCATGGAGACCATTGGACAGCGCAATGGAGTCAGGCCAAGGCCAGGAGCTGAGGCAAGTAAACCTTAGATCTGAGACAGAGCCAAGGACGGGGCTGACACTGTGAGACTGCCAGGCACAGCAGGGATGGGCTTCCTCGGCCATGGAGGCAAAAGACTGGCTGAAGGACTAAGGCCTAGAGAGAGAGACTTGTCTACTGGCTGAGGAGAGGTGTTGCTGTGGACCAATTGGTCTGACCGCGGGGTTATTTTCCTTTGTTCTACTTATGAGTGGATTACATTGATTGAACCAATCTTGCATATCTAGTGTGAATCCCACGTGATTAGGATGTGTCTGTATTTTGTTGAGTTCTATTGGCCAGTTTTGTTGCGGGTTTTGCATCTATGTTCTTAAGAGATACTGGCCTAGGAATTTCTATTCTAGTCGTGGCTTTTCCTGGTTTTCATAAGAATTATGTTCACGTCATCAAATGAGCTTGGTAGTTTGCCATCCTTTTCTATCTTCTGGAATAGTTTGTGTAGCATTGGTACCATTTTTTCAGATGCAATTTCTATGCTCATACTCGCTGCACATGAGTACTGTGTTACTGAGTCTCAGAGTTTACTTTAAGTATCCTAGGGCCAAAGAATTAGCTTTGCAGTAGAAAAAGTAGCAACCCAAGCATGGCATTTTTTATACTAATTTTGGATTCAACTTCATGAGGAGACCATATTATCAGACTATAAAATTGTTTTGAATTATATCTTTAAATTCATAGTCTACATTTAATTATATGAAAACCCTCTGAACTTACCACAACCCTTGGAAGGTCCCACACCTGCAGATTGGAAAACAAATGTATTAAAATAAGTTGAATTTGGAACATAGTTCCCTATATTTTACTTCTTTATAATACTGCTATCTGCATTTGTATTATTGTTTATGGGTTTACTGTCTTATAATAACAACTGCATCAATAGCAGCCATAAGCAAATCAGCAACCAGACAACCAGAGAACACATCCCAAAAGAAAAGAAAAAATACCAAAATTGCTAAAACAAACTACAAGCAGAAAAGCACAAATTCACATAAACAAAGAGGCAGAACATTGTTAATCACCCTCTGGGGCATATGTCTCTTGCACTATTACCAGTTTCTCCAGTGACACAGCACTCCAAACCTTGTTGGTATGAGGAGTCTATTTGAATACAGCTTCACCTGGAGCTGATAAAACTCTAAATTGCCATAAAGTGAAGTGTTACACAGAAAATCACTTTCTAATGCAAATGTCATTGTCATTAGGGAGACAGAACAGCAATCAAAGATTTAGTTTCATAAATATTGTTAAAAGATAAGGCAAAACTCTTTGTGTAATGATAAAACAAGTGTACTCATTCTTAAACTTGGGTTATATACAGGGCCTCTGCGTTCTAAAGCACATACCAAACTGAACCTAAGATGAAAAAAAGTAAACTTCACTAAAGATCCATTACATAGTTAATGACTAGAGGTTAGCCAGTCTCTCGGAGGGCCCGAATCTCAGCCGTGTTCAGAGATAGAATCATGGATGCTTGTTTCCATGAGCCCCGCACACACCATTCTTGCCTCTTTGGATGCTATAGCGGAGTCCAACGCAGCTTTCCTTAGAACAGAGCTCCATTTTTCCCATTCCCTGGCCTTTTAAAATAAGATGTGAGGGTAAAATATGTATTGTGGAAAATGAACAATATTTTCAACATGGAATTTTTCAAACACATCACAAGTAGAAAACTGTACAGTGAACTTTCACCTATAAATCCAGATCCAACAACCACCAGTGTTTTGTCTTATTTGCTCCATTTCTTTTCTTTTCCCTTCTTGCTCTTATTTGACAGTGGGGTCTTATCTTAGTTGCAGTCTTCTATTTGACTGGCTGGATAATAGACACTGTAGCGACTAGACAGACATATCTGTATGCCATGAAAATCGATTCATTTTGTGCTGGTTTGCATGACGTAAGGAGCCCTGGCAGAGCCATAGTTAAGGCCTCGGCTAATAATAGGGAGGCTGGCCGTTCAAACCTACTCAGAGGCTCCATGGGATCTGTGCCGGTAACAATTACAGCTGGGGCTCTTCCAAGCAATGCCTGCCTGCCCGATTGAGTTACTCTGAGTAAAAGATCAGCTGTCACTCCCAAAAGTGCACAGTGACAGATTTTAAGCCACGAGATAAAACACATTCCCAGAGTTTCACTAGGATAATGAATCATATATTCTTCAAGGTAGTAATCTAAACACATTATTTTTTTCATGAGAAACTACAGACATTTAAAGACAAATATTTTTCTCCTGAAGTTGTTTTCTAACATTTTTACCACATTTCTTCTAAATATTTTATTCTGAATTAAGTGAAGATTTACAGACCAAGTTAGAAGTTTTACATTCCGCAAGTCATATATATTTTGTTTCAACTCATCCTGTGCAATCCCCTCACTTATTCCACTGTTTGTTTCCCTGTTTTCCTGGTTCCATTTTTCTTCTTTACTAACCCACTGAGCCTTGTTGGTAAATGCGGTTTGATCTTCAATGGCTGATTTCTCTACCACTGGGGTAAATTGAGTTCCAGGCCTGAAGAATGGCTTAGTGTTAGGCCGTAGTGTTAGGTCTCCCACCTGTCTCTGTCCTACCAGCAAACCTGGGCTCTTTTATGACTTTGAGTTGTTTTCCATATTTTTCTCACATTCTATCCAAGACTTTCTAACTGAAGTTGTCAAGAATTTTATCTAGTTTAGAATAGTAATTCTCAAAAAAAAAAAGAAAAGAAAAGAATTCTCCTGGAACAGCTGGTATTACCTAATTCTTCTGGTCTTGATATTGTCTATGTGGTCCATTAATCCAATGAGACTAAGTGGTCTTGGTTACCCATAGTCCATAGTTTGTTATGGGCAACACAGTCAAATGTCTTTGCATAAGAAGTAAAACCCAAGTTACCCTATGAAAAAAATTTTTTTCGCATCACTGCCCTTGTAGGAGTAGAAAGCCCAGCCTTACTCCTGGAGAGCTGCTGCTGAATTTGAACTGTCAACCCTGTGGGCCGTAGTCCCGCACACAACCATTGCGCCACCAAGGCTCAGCTCCTATGAAAATTTTTTTCTATGAAATATTTATTCAGCTTGTTGACATCATTTCTTTCACTTGCCTAGGAAGACATAGCCCCCAAAAAACTGATGCTCATTTGTTTTTTTGATGTGAGGGGAATAGTGAATTTGGAGTTTGTTCCAATAGGTCAGACTGTTAATCAAACTTTCTATTTAAGGGTTCTGAAAAGTTTGCCTAACAATGCAACACAAAAAGGTCTACTTTGTGGCATACCGGGTGGGGGTTGGAGGGGGACTAACTGGTTTTGCCACAAGGCTCACGCGGCCACCTCAGTGGGCCAGTTTTTGGCAAAAAACAGCATGCCTCTCTTGCTGCACATCCCTCACTCACCTGACCTCAGTCCATGAGACTTCTTTTTATTTACACAAATGAAAGGGGATATGAAAGGCCAGCAATTTGACTAAATAGAAGAGGTGGGGAAAAAAACAAGGGAGGTGCTATCAGTCATCCAAACAGAAGAGTTTGAAAAATATTTCCAACAATGGGATCGCAGATTTGACAAATGTATTAAGTATAACAGTATTTTGGAGGTGATAAGGTTGTTTTGTATAAAAATTTTAAATATAAGCTTTGAAAAATATCAGTTTTGGGGGTACTCCCTTGCAAACGACGGAGAGCAAATTTAAGAGTCTCTGATGACATCCACTTTGATCTTCTCTTTCTTTCCTATCTTTTTGATGACTTTTGCTTCCTTCGTGATGTTCTTGATATCCTCCCACAGCCGTGAAGTCTACTGTCACCGGTGTTTAATACATTGACTCTGTTCTTGCACGTTCTCAAAATGCAGGTGAGCTCTACTCGAGATCAAATTTGGGTCTTGTCTTCCTCTTCACCTTCAACTTGAACTTATATATGAGCAAATTTTGTTTAACTCAGACATTTGAATAATTTTTTTCAGTGGATTCCCTAGGATTTTCTATATATTAGTCATCTATGATTGTCATGTGTGACCCTGGAGTGTCTGCTGGTTAACATAACATTGGGTAGCAATTGGACAGAGATTTCCGTAAATGCTTAAAACCATAAAGGCTCTCCTGGCCTTTGTCAAAGATTCTGTGTGTTCTGGAATTTGCCTTTAATGAATGTCCTGACAGGCAGTTTACAATTTTCTTTGCTTCCCCTTGTTTCTCTTTGTTCTTCAGAGCCTGTAAGTCAGCTGGAGGTGCGGTATTAGGGCCTTCTCAGTTTATTTCATGGGCATACAGAGACCTCTGAACATGCACTTACCCTTCTAGATTCCCAAGAATATGACGGATATTTTCAAAATTCTTCATGCATATTTTATTAGATTTTCTTTTTTTTTTCTTTTTTTTTTTTAGGCATCACTGCCCTGGTGGTGGGAGTAGGAGGCCCAGCCTTTGCTCCTGTGAGCGGGAATTGAACCTCCATCCCAGTGGGCCGTAGTCCCGCGCACAACCACTACGCCACCGGGGCTCAGTCAGATTTTCATTTTTAAAAAGCCTTTGGTCAGTTTCTTGTTGGACCCAGTTGCCACTTATTATTTCAATTATTTCCTGGGGCTACCCAAGGAATGAATTCTAGGCCAAGTGGAATAAAATAAGGGTTTGAGAAGAAGACTTTCCAGGGAACTGTCAAATAAGATGTACAAAGGCAGTATTGTGAGGATGATCTTTTGGGGGTATTTTAAACCCATTTGGCCCCTTCAATGGGTGCTGGCTGCTGGTTTCACCATGCGCACGGAGCTGTTCATTTCCCTGCTACCACACAGTTGTGTAGAGAGGCATAACAATGGGCTGGTTTCTGTTTTAACTAAGATCCAGCTCTTTTTTCTTGAATACTCCTCCAGTAGTTGTAGTCTCTGGTTAATTTCAGAGTTCTCAAGAAGCTCATTTTGACAGTTTGCCAGCATTTTAGAGGTCTTTATTCCACCATTCCTACTAGCATCACTCTAGCATCTGAAAAGTCAAACCTACATTACACAGTTCACCTATCATGATTTAACTGTTCATAAATATATATATCTATTATTTAAAGATAGAATACTCAGTTTTCAATACCTTTAACTGTGTCAGGAACCTCTTTAGATTTGGTTTTTAATTGATTTTTCTCCCTACTGGTGTGAGCACTGCAACAAACCCAAATTGGGTGACATCCAGTCTATTCTAATGACCCTCTAAGACAGAACAGAGCTATTCATTGGGGTTTTTGAGGCTGTACATCTTTTGGAGAGCAGTTTCTTTCATCTTTCTACTAAGGAGCAGTTGAAAGTTAAACTTTTGGTTAACTGCCAACACTTATCCCATAATGCACCTTTACTGTGAGCACTAGGTAGTTAGTTCTTTGTTTTCTTTCAGGTTAGGAAACATTGTTGGCTTTGAATTGGAGAAGCCAGGGTAGGGCCCAGGGCAAAGGAATGGCATTGAGCTGACAAATGTGGCTTAGTTCCAGGTATCTAAGGGGTCTTAAGAGATTTCTTCAATGTCTTTGAGTAAATTTACCAGAAAAGAAATAGAAAGTCACTATAATATTTATTATAAGAAACCAAAGATAGGTTTATCCTCAGAAACTGGAAGCCTATTCAAGTCACCCTCCTCAGGACAAAAGGGGCTTCAGAAAGTTAATGGAAAAATGGAAGTAAAAGAATGGAATTACTTACCAAGTATGGCGGTAGGCTAGTAGGATAAGCGTGGTGGGGGTGGGAGGGGGACGCCCATAGCTACAGCAGCCTCTCATCACAAAAATGTCAAAAGAACTGCCTAATGCCCCATTACAAAGCTACATACACTCACCAGATGAAAAAATTGTTCTGCCAATTTCTGAAAATTCATTTAGCGGTTCTTAACCTGCGGGCTATGACCCCTTTGCGGGTCAAACGACCCTTTCACAGGGGTTGCCCGATTCATAACAGTAGCAAAATTACAATTATGAAGTAGCCACGAAGAGAATTTTATGATTTGGGGGGTCACCACAACATGAGGAACTGTATTGAAGGCTCGCAGCATTAGAAAGGTTGGGAACTACTGGTTTAGATGATCACTTTGAGGGCTGGCTGCACCTGATCTAAGTCATGGTATTTCCAATTATATCACATGCATGTGAAAGTTGGATAATGAACGAAAACTAGAGAAATTGATGAATTATGATATTGGCAAAAAATATTGAATATGTGATGGGCTCTGAGGAAAATGAACAAATCTGCTTTGGAAGATGTACAGTGAGGATACTCTTTAACCTTGATCTTACTCTTTGGACACAGGACTCAGAAGATCCCATCATGGTTGGTAGAGGGTCAGTGAAAAAAGTTCTCGAGAGAAGATGGCTGGGCAGTGGGCTGAATTATGCTCGGCAACAATTGTGCGGGAGGGGAGGGGGGCGGGGAGAGAGGGGGTGCAGGACCAAGTAACTAATGGTCTGTTCAAAACCAGGCAGTAACTCCCTACACACAACTTTAGAATTCTACACCTCAAATAATAGCCCTGGTGGCGCCAGGGCTGAACCACTCTGTTGTGATCTGAAAGGTGGTCAGTTTGATCCATTGGTTGGTCTGTAAGAAAAAAGATTGGCTCCTGCAGAGGTTTGCAGTTCGGAAACACAATAGGGCACTGCATCCTGTAAGGTTGCCATGGGTCAGAATCAATTCATTGGCACAAGCTCAGCCATTATCTCCCCCCCCCCCCAATTTTTTCTTAGTGTAGATTTGATAGTAATTTATATTCTATAGTTAGATCTCATTTTCTTTTCTGAGGGTCTACATTTATGGAACTTCAGAGGGAATGTGAATGTGCCTCTGTGGTCAACTGATCCCTGGAGCCGTGGCAAGGGAAGGCAAGGCTGCAGGTGAGCCAAGTGGGCGGCGTGAGTGAGCAGACGAGCCATCGCTAAATGGAAAGCAGCCTGTGTATCTCCTGGAGCAAAGAAGTTAAAAACCAAAACTAGGTGCGACACAAATCAAGGCATGTAGCCAGCTTCTAGAACACCGGTTCTCAACCTGTGGGTCGTGACGCCTTTGGGGGCCCCATAAACCTTCCACAGGGGTTGCCTAAGACCATTGGGAGCATGTATTCCAATGGTTTTAGGAACCAAGACTTCCCCTCTCTCCGTCTCCAGGCAGGTACACCCACATGCAGTTACGCCCGCATATGAGTACCCAGTATAAAGACTTACCCATGCTATAAGACAAAATTTCATTTGTTTGTAATTAAATATTTCACGATATGTAATACGTAGTTTTTGTGATTAATCACTGCTGTAATTATGTTCAATTTGTAACAATGAAAAAACGTCCTGCATGTCAGATACATTATGATTCATAACAGTAGCAAAATTAGTTATTAAGTAGCAACAAAAATAACTTTATGGTTGCAGGTTGGGACATGAGGAAGATTGAGAACCACTGCTCCAGAACTGGGAAACCCTCCAGAATGGAATGCAGGCCAGCTCACTTCCTTTTAACCCAAGAAAAGTATTTGTGTTTTAGAATCTTCAGAGCTATAATTTTTTTTCAAAGTTTTACTAGGACTTAATTCATAGATCACACCAAGAAGAGTTGTAATCACCCCACTCAATTTAAATCGTTTTCTTCTTTGTTGTACTACTGATTAGTTCCCCATTTCCCCTCAGCCATATGCCCCCAAACCAGTCATCCAGTTACTTTCTCATAGATTCACTCATGCTGGATTTCATATCCCCCCAAACATACACAGGAACAAAAAGCTAACAGTAGTACAAAATAAAACCCTCAATCAGTAGAAAGCAGGAACTACTAAAAACGAGAACTTTAAAATGGGTTAACAGGGAGATCAAGTGTAAGGAGCTACATCTGCTGTAATCAATCCACTCTTCAATGTGTTCATAATAGCAAGTTCAGTCAACATAACTATAGTGTTTAAGCCATCAAGTTTGTGGTAATTCGTTACAGCAGCACTATAAAACTAGTTCTGGGGCTGAGCCCCAGTGGCGTAAGTGGTCAAGTGCAGAACTGCGACCCATGGGCTTGGCAGTTCAAATCCAGCGGTGGCTGGGTAGTGCCCACGACCACCAGAGGCAGTGCTGCCCACAAAAAAACAAAAAAAACTAGTTCTGGGTAAGTAAAATTATTGCTACAAAACCAGAAAACCTTTAAGCGGTAAAATGTAAATATATCTATCTAGAACTACATGTCTGAAGGTTAGCATTGTCTTGAACCTTTCCCTGAAGAATTCAACATATTTTAAAGCACGTGTCAAACGGGGCACTCAAATCATATTCAATGTTATTGGAACAAAAAGATACCTAAAGGGGTAAGATTGAGTTTTAAGGTGGAGTACATAGCTTCCCAGCAAAATTCTTTTAAGATAACTCTTGCTCTTTGAAGAAAAGGTGTTGTCAAAATGGAATAAAATTCGGGGCTGAGCCCCGGTGGCGTAGTGGTTGTGCGCGGGACTACGGCCCACTGGGATGGAGGTTCAATTCCAGCTCACAGGAGCAAAGGCTGGGCCTCCTACTCCCACCACCTGAAGGCAGTGATGTCTAAAAAAAAAAAAAAAAAAAAAGGAATAAAATTCATCAGCTTCATTTTTCTTATCTTTGTTCACCAATGTAATTTCCATTTTCTTTTGTGTGTGTGCGTGCGTGGGAGGAGACTCAGCCTTGCTCCTGGATTTGAACCACCAGCCCACTCAACCACTACGCCACCACACCGGGGCTCAGCCAAATTTCCATTTTTTTAAGCTTCAAAAGCCCATCTTTATTTCCCTGAAATCTCCAAAACAATTACCTTCTGAGCCTTGAATTTAACTGAGTCAGCAGATGCCCTTAGTTTTGATGGGACTATTTTTTAGAAGACACCCTAATGAGACTACGGCAAACATGGTCACAAAGAAAGGTTTAAATGTGATGTCTTGGGATCATTCTATTATGAACTGAAACCCCAGTAGCAATAGTTCAGTTTACCTTACACACCAGCACCGGAGGAAGTATCACTTATCGCGTTCTTTTTGCCGTCATTACGAGACCCACAGAAACCAGCTGTTTCCAATCCCTATTCAGTTGTTCTGTAGGACAGAGTGGAAAGTCTACTCCTCAGTGTTTACAAAGCTGTACATGTTTCAAGAAACAAAGTCATGTTTCTCTCCCACAGAATAACTGGTGGGTTTGTACTGCAAGCTTTAGTTAGCTTTACCACCATGCCTCCAGCATGAAGCACAATAGGTCTGAAACTGAGAAACCAAATACTAATGGCAAAAACACACTTTAACAGGTAGTTTAACTCTCAGAAGTTAAAGTTGTTAAAAGTGAATTCTTCTGGGAGGCCACAATAAGATGAGGACAGGAGGCAGTTAGCATAGTTGCTTTTCATTCTAATACCTTAAATACAATGTGTACTTAAATATTACTGTGATAAGTTTTTCAGTTACTACATAAAACATTTCCTTTAAAGAGTATGGGACTCCAAGAAACATATTTTTGTGAGGATACAGCCATTTTTTTATCATGTTTATTCTCAGTACAGAATTCGACTTCCATATGTATAAAACATAATTAGATTTACAGAAATAATTTCCTTACAGTGAAGGTATATTTAAACAAAATTTATTTACAAAATTACAATAATTACAAACAGAAATGCCAGGACAATTTTTCTGGTTCCTGAAACAAAAGCCAATAAATAGTCTTCACTTTCAAAGGAAGTCCAGTGATCCACTGTTGTTTTTTTAATGCCTTTCTAAATAGCTCCATGTTGATTATGTACAAGAATCATTTCCCTCACATCTGTGTGCCAGCACAACTGGAACAGAACAGGATAAGAAAGCAATGAACAACTGAATAAACGTGCTTTCCCTCAACAGTAAATGTTGATTTTTTTCTAAATAACAGTTGGATTAAAGACTGAAACTGCATTTTTCAATTAGAAATAAAACACAAATTCCCCAATAATTTTACTAGGTTTTAAGACTTAACAGTAGTCATAATTTATCTGGCTATACTTTGCGGTTTACAGATGATATTCCCCTGCTATTGTTTAAGGAACAGTTCTATAGAATTTAATTCTGTGAAATGTTTGTCTTTTAAGTTATTTTTAATCAGAATCACTACTACTGCTTGAGGAATCTGTTGACATAACCTCTACGTCATCTTCATTTTCTTTATTATGCCCGGGAGGTTCCAACAAGAAATCAGTGCTGTGGTTCGGCGGTAGCATATTCATCGACATCTCAGTGGACTGCCATGGGTACTGGGGAGCAAGGACATCTACAGAAAACAAAGATGTGCCTGAGAACATTTCTGCTCAATGCAAATCATTTGAAATCAACAATTTTTAAGACTTAAAATCAAAATACACATTTGGAAAAAATAATACAGAACAAATTAGGTAAAAGTGTGATGTTTTAAGTACTGAGTAGATGCTATCAGGTTTTAAAAATTCATTACTGACAGTTTTATCTTGTAAGATATTCAATTGCTAATGAAATGTGTCATGTGTAAAGTACTAATGCATATATTATCTTCACATATATTAGGCCATTTTATGTGTGAATGTATATATATATGTGTGTGTGTGTGTGTGTTTATATAGGCATCACTGCCCTCTGGTGGGAGTGGGAGGCCCAGCCTTGCTTCTGGAGAGCTGCTGCTGGATTTGAACCGCCAGCCCAGTGGGCCGCAGTCCTGCACTCAACCGCTACACCACCGGGGCTCAGCTCTTGGCCATTATATTTTAAGTTAGCTTTTAAGTAGATAATATGTCAATGATCATCAACTACCAGATTTGAATAATTTATTAAAAAATAGAGGAATTGCTATCAGAGATGATTTTTTTTTAAAGTTGATTAGCAGTGCATCTATATATCCTAGGAAGAAGCACTCAAGACAAAGTAAGAGCCCACATTTTGGAAGAAAGGGAGGATGGTATGTTAACATACAGTTCAAGTTTAAAAGAAGGTAGGTTTTAAAAACACCAGGAGAAATCTGTATGGTACTAACTAGGACACATATGCCAGTTCCCAAGCTTGTAGGCTGCAAATTCACCCCTGTCCCTGCTTTGAGATAGCAGAACTAGACCATGGAAGCAATTTCCTTTGCCAGAGAAGGGGCAGTCATAACTTTGTCAAAGAGACAATCTGCATAGGGAATGCACTGCTCTTACTGTGTGCAGGACCATCAAGTGGTTCTTCTGGACTTTTCCCTATACTGTCCACCCTAAAGTTCCTGTGGCAGCATTGGGGTGATTTCTTCAAAATTTTTTAGCTTCTCTAGCACCCCCAAAGGCAGTTTCTCATAGAAGTCTCCATGACACTCCAGGAGGTAGTTTTTGCTTGCTATCTCTGGCCTGTGGTCACTGTCATCCAGTGAACTTCACAGTGTGGAAGCTCATTGAAATCTGAGTGTCAGCTTTGGGAAGGAGTAGGCAGGAGACTTTTCTAAGTCTGTCTCTTCTTTGGGAACTCTGCCTTATAGATATAGAGGCTACTCCACAATCTACTGTTCTTCTATCAGTAGTTAATAGCTTGTTACCAGTTAGGAATTCTTTACATTTTTGTTGTTCAGATTACTGGTGTTGGTCTAGGCCATAGTAGGCATATAATGTAATATAATCAAAATGAAAAGGACAGGGAAGATCATCTGAACTAATTGCTTCGAGCTCATGTTCTTTTAAGAACTATATGGGAGGGAGGGAGAGAGTGAGAGGGGAGGGGCGTGAGGAGGGAGACGCTGCCAGCACAAAAAAAAAAAACCCCAAAAACTGTATGGGATCGAATTGACAATTTGAATGACAGCTTGAATGATTAGATAAAAACCTCAGTTATCATTCTGATTCAACCAAAATTTTAAAATTCTGGTCTGCTCTAATTTCACTTCACTGATTTTAAAACAGTTATAGTATCAGAATCTCTTAGGGGGTGGCTAGGAGGAAAACTTTAGGAAGATTAAAAATACGACTTTATAAATCTTTTTAAAGTCTTAAAAAGCTATTTCAGAGGGAGACAGAAGAAGATGGCGTCCACTTAGATTTACCCACCCAGAGTTCCTGCTGCCAGAACAGAAAATTAGGAGGTAAAATGAAGGAGGCCAGGAGGCAGAATCCTAAAATTAGAATAAGAGTACTAGGGTCTATCCTGAACCCCACTTTTTAAAAAAAATGTCCACTCACAAAGCAAACCAAAAATGCACTGAAATGTTCTCGGCTCATTGGGATGGGCTGGTGGGCTATGGGCAGAGCAGCTATCAGCACCCTGGGCCAGCAGGGAGTAGCAATTTCCCCAGGCTGATGTCCAAAAGGAGTCATAATCCCAGGCTCAAGGAGAACCTCTGAAAGCTTGTCACAGCGCTCTTAGCGGTCTTGCTCCCATAGCTTGTGGGACGGGGTTGGCACAGGTAGCCATAGATCTGGAGCAAGTGAAAAGGCGTCAGGAAGTTTACCTGAGTCAAACTGCTGTGTGGCACAGCATAAGCTGGAAGCCATAGGGGGTGGGGGGTGGGGTGGGGCCAATTCAGTTCCAGTTCCAGTTCCAATTCAGTTCCAACCTCTCTGATAAGGTAGATCTCCTCCCCTGGGGGTTGGCATGACAGCCCCAGAAATCAGGGTACCCCATGAGCTCAACATAAAAAACAGAAAATATTTTCTCAGTAGAATGGCAAATCCCAGGCTCATTGTTTAACTCCAAGACAAACAGGCAGAACAGGTCCTTTAACATACATTAGCACAATAAGGGAACCAATTCTAAGGAATGCCAAAGTTAGGGGAAGGGAAGTCAAAATTTAGCTACAAGAGTCCAGAGGCTTTCAACATAACAAAGACCCTCTGGAGCAAGTCTCAGTTTCCAAATATCTTACTGAGCACAAACCCAGAGCCCAGAGCCTGGGGCCCAATTTAATTCAATTCTAGTTGTCCTGGGGGCAAAACCAAACTGAGCAATTGAGGCATCAGCGGTTTTGGCACAATATTGGGCATTCACAAGTCAAATGAGGGGGTGGGGGCGCTAGTGTCCACCCTTAGTGATCCTACATGCAGGCCGGAGAGGTCCTGCTATCCTGTGTGGCTGGGGGATGCCCTGTCTTTAGGGAGGGAACTTCCCCCCTCTGCTGCAGTGCTGCATACAGCACTCAGCACTGCTGCAGGAACCTGTCTGGTCTCTGCTGTGATCTTGCCTTCCAGGGTAATTCTGCCCAGCGTCTGTGGGAGCCTACATCAAACGCACACCACCCCACTACCTTGAGGCAAGGTTGGAACGCTTCTAGCTCCGCGGTCTTAGCTATCTCCTTCCTTACTAGTCTTATTCTCTCTCTATTCTCTTTCCCTCCTATCTTTCTCATCACAGTTGGTTTCAGCAGGCCCAGTTCTGTTTTCTCCTCCTCTCCCTGTTTTTCTCCACTCACCACTGCTGGCTTCCAGGCCACTACCCGCAACACCCTCCAACTAGGGCAAATCTGCTCACAGAGCAGGGGAAAGGAACTCCAGCCTGCCCTGTGTGGGAGGGCTGCACAAAACGCAAGGCACCTGGCAACAGTCCTCAATAGCGTTCCACGCTGCCGAGGAAACCGCCGCCTGACCTCCACAGTGATCTTGCCGACTAGGGTAACTCCGCCCAGCACCAGGGGGACCCTGCACCAAAATGGCACACCAACTTGCCACCTTGGGGCAAGGCTAACACCCCTCTAGCCCCACATTCAGGCAATCAGGGATCACCTTTCTTTTTATTCTATTTTTTTTCTTCTTTCTTCTCTTTTTCCACCAGTCGTCTTAGCACAGGTGAAGTTTTCTTTCTCTTTTTTTCTTCTTCCTCTCATTTTAAATTTTCTCTCCTTTCCCTCACTTTCTTTCCACATGCGACTCACTCTGCTCTGCCTAGAGCAACTCCACCAACCGAGTGGGGAGCGCTCCAGCCTGCCCCCTGTGGCAGAGCTGCGCATGACATGAGGGTAGTGCTGCACACAGCACAGCACAGGGCTCAGCTGTCTCCTTAGCTATTTTTTCTTTCTTCTCCCACTTTTTCTTCTTTTTTCCTTCTTCTGTCTCTTCTCTCTTTCCTACCACAGGATTAGCAGATTCAGTTTTCCTTTTTTTTGACCGTTTTTGTAATTTTGACTTCGGTATTTTTGTGTGTTAGTTTTTCATTTTTGCTCATCTTTGTTCCTTTCTCTTTTTCTTCCCTTCTCCCTCTCTTTCCTTTCACAAGCTACTACTGGCCTCCATGTCAGCCTAGGGAAACTCTGATGGTTCAGTTGGGAGAGCTCCTACCTGCAATTGTTGGCTTTACACGCAGATGGGGAAATCATACCCGCCCTCCACTATACCCCAACTGGCTGAGGGATCTCTTCAGATGGCTGGGGGAACTCCAGCCTACAACCCAAGGCCCTACAAATGACTGGGGGAACTCCTGCTTGCTGTTTGTGGTGTTCCACGCTGCTGTGGGAACATCTGTCCAACCTCCAAGGCGATCCCTTCGAATAGGGTAATTTCATCTGCCATCCAGAGCTCCACACCAAGGAGGGTACACCCACATGCCCTTGGTGCCACTCCAGTTGCAGAAGGAGGGAAACACCACACTCCATCTGAGGTGCTCCAAGCCCTATGAGACATAGCACTACAGTTTCCTAGAAGATCAGCCAGTAAAAAGTCATCCTTTCCTCACTCCATCCACAAGAATAAACTCAAGGTGGATCACAGACCTGGAGGTAAGACCCCAAACTATTAGGACCATTAGTAAAGGAATTGGAACAAGCCTGAGAACCTTGGCATAGGGAATACATAGGTTATCGGAAATAGGGAAAGATACAAATACCGAATCGTCACAAACTGACAAGTGGGATAAACTGAAGATAAATTGAAAGAATTCACCAAGAGAGTACTAAGAAAGCCCACCGACTAGGAAAATTATCTTTAGCAATGATACATCAGACAAAGACCTTATAACTAAGACCTACAATATTTTGCAAGCTTCCAATATGGAAAAGACTAACTGCCCACTGAGGAGGTGGGCAAAGGACCTGAACAGAAGTTTCAAAGGGACAGAAATCCAAATGGACCATAAACATGAGAAAATGTTCCCGATTGCTAGCCATAAGAAAAATGCAAATGAAAACAACCATGATACCACCTAACACCCTCAAAGACAGCCCAATTAAGAAAATCAGACAGTAACTAATATTGGAAGGGCTGTGGGGAGATAGGCACTCTCATACACTGCTGGTGGACCTGTATGTATGCACAGCCATTATGGAAATAGATTTGGCGATATCTGAAACATAGAAATTGAGGTACCATACAACCCAGCAATCCCCCTACTGGGCATATACCCAGAAGAGGCAAGAAACAAACCACGGTCAGACATGTGCTTCAATGTTCATCGCAGCACAGGTCACAATTGCAAGGAGTTGGAAACAACCCAAATTTCCATCAACAGACAAATGGATCAAAAAAACTGTGGTACATACATACAATGGAGTACTATACATCCCTAAAAAAGCAGCAATGAACCCATGAAGCACATTGGGAAGAACTGGAGGAAATCATGCTAAATAAAGTAAGTCCTGCACAAAAGGTCAAGTACAACTGAGGTAAGCTTAAAAAAAAAGGTACATAAGGGAAAAGCTACTGTATACATACATTCCTGGTGACGTCCAGCAACTCTGGCAGGGGCCAAACCCAATCTAAGGATACATATGGCAGCAAACTAATAAGAGGAGTAAAGTAAGAGAAAGAGAAATGGGTAGTTGGGGAGCAGGGCACTAACTCACCCAAGGAGAGGGTATTGCTTATATCTCCACAGGAAAGGGAGAGAGACCAGGCTTCAACCCAATACACCAAGATGTGAATACAACATACTGGTAGGTACCAGGGGACCAACAGATAGATGTGAGGCCCGGCCTCAATCACAACTATGTAGATACCCAACTTCTCAGAAGAATGCATTTCAGAGGATAGCACTAAGGACTATAGCTTCGCGAGAGGGGCACGTCTGATTAAAGTTCACGGGAGAAGTGAAAAGTGATGGAGAATGACGGAAAAATGCTATTCCTGCTTGGCGCAGATAACGCAGAGAGGACTATAGAGGGCTGACCCCACCACGAGACATGATGTCCCTCAACAAACCAGAGTGCTGTGGGGGACAATTTTGGAGACACACTGTGGGAATTGTGCACAATCTGACCCCATCACGCTGGGGTGAAACACTCAGGGCATGCAAGAGAAGCAAAGTGTTGAAATACCCGAGGAATAAAAGAATAAAAGAGACTTTAGTAACAGTATGGCACCCCATCAGACTCTACTAGAAAATACTCGTAAAGGCCAACAAACAGACTTTGCCCTATTTATAGGCTTTTCCATTTTTCTTGTTTTTTGGCTTTTCCATTTTTGTCAGTGGTTTTCTTTGTTGCTGTGATTGTTATTGTTTTATTGATCTTGATTTCCTTTGTTGTTTTATTTGGCTTTGCCAGGTTTTTCCCATTACTAATGTATCTGCGTGTCTATCTAGATAAGGTCGATGGGATGAATAATTTGGAGATGAAAAGAATAGGACCAATGGTACCAGGGGAGGTGGGAGAAAGGAAAAAGGGGAGATGGGGGCAAATCAACCCAGGAACAACGGAATAAGTGAACTAAAATCAATGGAGAGAAGGACATGGAATGCCTACTGGGGCTTAATCAAGGGCAATGTAGCAGTGAGGCATTACCAAACCCAAATGAAGGCTGAACATGAAGGTGATACAAGAGGAAAGTAAAAGGAAATAGAGGAAAAGAACCAGGAGGTAAAGGACATTTATAGAGGTCTAAATATAGGCATATGTACATATATGTACACACACACACACATATATATATAAAACGAGTGGGGAACTGAATTATGTATTCCTATCTGTATGTTAAAAATTAAGGTTGGGCACGACTCAAGTCCTCCCTCAACATAAGAACACTTTGTTCTAACAACTCGGCATTCTTTGATGCTCACCTACTTGACACTATTGCTGAAGACAAAATGGAAGCATAAGTAAATGTGGTGAAGAAAACTGATGGTGCCTGGCTATTGAAAGATATAACAACTTGGGTCTGAAAGGTTTGAAGATAAACAAGAGTCCATTTAACTGATGGTACTTCCTTGTCTCCACTATCATGACCTCAATTTTACCTTACAAATCAGATTAAACCAGAGCATGCACACTCCTACAGATAAGAGTCTGCAACACAGGGAATCCAGCATAGATAAATCCCTCGGGGTCAACAATGAGATTGGTGGTACCAAAGGATTGGGAGAGGGTGTGGGAGAAAGGGGGAATTGATCTCAAGGATCAAGTTATAACCCCCTTTTAGGGGGACAAACAAGGGAAAAGTAGATGAGGGGAGATGGAGAATGATGTAAGATATAAAAATAATCTATAATTGGGCTGAGCCCCGGTGGCGTAGTGGTTGTGCGCGGGACTGCGGCCCACTGGGACGGAGGTTCAATTCCAGCAGTGGGGCTGGGCCTCCTACTCCCACCACCGAGAGCAGTGATGCCAAAAAAATAAAAATAAAATAAAAATAATAATCTATAATTATCAAGAGTTGGTGAGGGAGAGCTGGCGGGCTGGAAGAAATGGGGAGCTGATATTAGGGGCTCAAGTGGGAAAAGAATGCTTTGAAATTGATGAAAGCAGAATATGTGTAAAAGTGTATGACACACCTGATGAATGTATGGATTGTGATAAGAAATGTAAGAGTCCCCACTAAAAGTACTTAATTTTTTAAAAAGCTATTTTAATTAATTTTGTTAACTTGGATGCTAATTAGGAGTGTAGATTCTGGTTCCATATATGTGGGATGGAAATGAAAACTTTCAGCAAGGGGTTCAACCAGTCTGAAGCCCTTAGTTTAGAAACACAGCCTTATTTGATGTGGCATGCTGCCCCACCATGTTCCTGTCTGAAAAGCCTTGGTCTTTTAAAAACCTGCTTCAGCATTACCTGGCAATCTGCCTGCTGCAAGGGCATCTCCTGGTAGATGTCCATTGACACCATTACTGGAAGGATTGTTCATCTGGCCCAGCAATCCACTTCTCATCTCTAAATCTGTTGGGTATGGTCTCCGTGGATCCCCTAGAAGAAACATGACTCTTTCAAAATTCTATTATATACATGCAAGCACAATGCCATCTTTGTAATAGAAGTATTTTACCTGGGTCAGTTTTGGAAGTATATACGATAAATCTAATTTCCTATTGTATAGTCTCCTAAGTATCATAAAAACCACACATACTAGAATAAAATAGAAGTACCTGGAACCCAGGTCAGTGGGGCACACACTGCATTACTTGCACTAATCCTATGTGCATATTTAATAATTTCTTCAGATGAGATAGCGCCTGAGGAAACAGAAAGTAAAATTACTTTAGTGTTGTAAATATTCATGTTTGTGTTTATATCATATTACATAAATTTTAAACTACCTCACAATAAGATAATCAATGAAAAAATAAAAGAGCAGACTGATTACATAGCATGGGCTTAACATAGTTTTTTGTAGACATCCGTAGAAAGATACAACACAGTCATTAGGTGAAAAATGGTAAATTTAAATACATATAATTGCATTATTATATATAAAATGGTAAAGCTAGAATTTATCTGCAAGGGCACACACCAAATGTTCAGTGGTTTATCTCTGAGAAATGAGAACAGCTCTCACTTTTCACTTTATAAACTTTAGAGGTGGCTTCAATGTAACAAAGCAACGTATACAGACACATATGCCTGTATACTTTTAAAAGCTGTGAGCAAAGCAGAACTAGGGTTTAGAGCTAGGGTCATTTGCTTAGAAACCATTCCTGATGATTTGTTTGCTGCCACAGAAGCCAGCCATCTTCCAGATAACATTAGCTGGTTCTCATTACGTCACAATCAAAAAGCAGGTTCTCAAAGAAACATAAGGCCTGGTGATGTGGGTCTAGCATAGATTGCTAACTGCAATCAATGTCAGTGGTTCACACCTGTTGAACTATGTCTATCCCCATACATAGTTGTCTTACGAAATCTTACACAGAGTCGCTAAGAGTTGGAATCTACTTGAGGGTAAAAAACACAACAGGAAAAGTGAGATAGTAAGTCCAAGATGATTTTATGTAAATTGTATTTATGAATCATTAAGAACAATTAACCAGTTTTAATTAGGACTTGGACTTTGATATAAAAACGCAAAGATCCCTAATAGGTACTTTTTAGTGTGAAATAAGACAACTAGAGCAGAAGGCACCCTGGGCTCTGCCCCAGGGACTGTGCGTGCACCCTGAGCCGTACAAATACGAGCCCAAACAGCAGGGTGTCCTAATGCTGCTGCGGTGCAGTTGGCCAGTGGACGTTTCCTTCTCTTCTCTCTGCCGTCTTTCAACATGCAGCTCAAATGCCACTTGGTTCCACAGTGTTTACTTTTCTTTCCCTTCTAATTTTATTAACTTAATAATTTTAAAAGAATTACTGTCCATAGCCATAACCTGCTTTCTCTTGTTGCTTCCTATATTGTGGGAAAGGATGTGAGCCTTCCGCCTCCTGAAGAACTCCTGGTCGTGTTAGGCATAGCAGGAGCTGCTGGGTGTCATCGAATGACAGCAACCCCATGAAAGACGCTGCCAGCCATACGTGACCTTCCCAACAGTTCTGTGGGAGCCACTGTTGCAGCCCCGGGGCCACTCCGTGTTGCTGAGGGTCCTCCTCTACCAACTAGGAGGTCCTTTCCAGGGACAGTTCCTTCTGGGGTGGCACTTTCCAGAGTCATCATCTCCAATAACATGCAGATCAGTTTAGTGAAACCAAACAAATTTTCAAGTCACCCAGTCATACTGTGATACTAACCTTTTCTCGCCTTTTCTATTGATTTGAGTTTTTCTTTTGCTTGATAAACAGCTGTTGCCTAATTTAAATGACATTAAAAAGAAGGGGGTTATTCTTTGGAGGTTGTGACCACAAAATGTATACCATAGGAACAACACAAAAACTGTGACGCCCCATACTTTACTCGATACTATTATTAATCACAATTGCAGTTCATCAAAGAAATATATTCATGGAACCAGTCTTCATTTATAAATCAATTGTTAGAAACACTTAAAGATATACTTTGGTGTATGTGATAACATTTTTTCTTTATGTCTTCAATCATAATGTGTAGACAAGTGTTAAGATATATACTATTTCAAAATAATTCCATTCCTGCCTTTTTTTCCCAAAATTTGAGACAACGAACAGGATAAAATACCTTAAGTTATCCTCCAGCCTCCCAATTTAAAAGATATATTCTTGGGGCAGATATTCATTTAGACATTAGACTCCATGTAATGATAGCTATAGGTAAAATCACCTTACACCCACCCACCCCCGCCCAACACCTTCCCACACAAGAGGGTTAAGAAAATCTAACAAAGTACGTGAACACTATCAATTAGTGTACTGTAGTTAAGAATGCAGTCAGAGAGATCTACCATATAAACTCAAGTATAAGCCAATCTGAATATCAACCAAGGTACCTAATTTTGCCACAAAAACTGCATTTAAAATGTGTTGAAAAACTGGGCTTATACATGAGTATTTATAGTAGGTTTAAATTCCATCTCCACTTTTTAGCCTCTATGGGCAAGTTTATCATCTATTTTTTTTTAAGTTTTTTTTTGGCATCACTGCCCTCTGGTGGTGGGAGTAGGAGGCCCAGCCTTTGCTCCTGGGAGCTGGAATTGAACCTCCATCCCAGTGGGCCGCAGACCCACGCACAACCACTACGCCACCGGGGCTCAGCCCTTATCATCTATTTTAAGTCTTAACTTTCGCATCATAAAATGGTTAATGGCACTCATTTCTATGAAGATTAAGAGAACACATTCAAAGTGTAAAGCACAAGGCTTAATATATAAAAATTCAATAAATGTTGGCTATCATTTACATAATAAAATTCTTGAGTAATTTTAAATTCTCCCTTAACTTTATGAAGCCTTTCACGTACTTGTGGCTGTTTCTTTAGCACAGGGAGTTCATTTACTCTGAACTACTCAGACTTCTATTTAGCCCCACCCCACCCAAGCCCCTTCTAAAACTTTCTCAAAGAGGTTCACTGGGTGCAGGATGCTGTCATGTCTGAGCTGTGATAACCAAACCCAGCTGCCGTTCCTGCCTTATCATCACATAATAATTACCTAAGTAGTAAAATGGCTGGGCAAATAGTGATGAATAAATTGCCTATTTGAAATAGCAGCAAAACAACAGCAGAATAATTGTCTTTGTCATCTCTCCAACTCTCACTTTGCTTAGGATGGAAGTAAATACATCAGTGCAAATTTTAACCAATTTATAACTACTACATATTTTAACTAGTTTCAAAGTACTTTTAAGATGGAAAACAATAACATATTTAATAAATATATGAAACTAGAATATAAAATAAAATTCTCTGTTACTGTAATTTAAAAGTCAAGTATTCACTGGTAATTATGCTTCAAAAGTAATGTTAGTTTAAGAAGACTATCTTAAAATAAAAGGCTAACATCAGATTTCTTTTGCAGAAACAAACTATACCCATTTTTACCTTAAGAACTTATGAGTCTCTACCAACTTACTAGTATTTGTTCTGCTTCCTTTAGCTGTTTTTGTAGTTGCTGAATATCATTGTCTCTCTTCTCGACTTCTTTCTCTAAAACTTGCATTTCATGATGGATTTTTCCCTGATTAAGTGCCAATTTCATTAGTTCTTGAAATTCCCCATCTCTGTGAATTAACAACTCCAGGATCTGTCAAATAATAGTTGATTAAATCAGTCAACAGAAAATTCAAAGGGTTACATTTGTCTTTTTCCCAGCACACCAAAAAAACCTTCAAGTTAACATGATTATATATATTTAGTGCCACATCTGACCCTCCCCCTATGAAGATCAATTCTTAAGGAACAAATGTATGCCAACATTTCTCTATTGGTAGTCTGCCATAGTCTCTGCTTGAGAAATATACCCCACAATGAAACTAAAGAATTGTGGGACAGGGAGTGGGGACAAGTAGTCTATCAGATCCTGTCCTGTCCATTTTTTGAACTTGTATCTTCTTTGAAGAGCTGCATTTATGAGAGCATTTATTGGCCCTATAGTTTCCATTTAATAAGCTTTTGTTGAGTAATTCAAAAGACAAAAATCAATAAATGTACACCCCACAAAAGAACATACAGCTAAACCTTTACACGTCAACTAATAATTTGGAAAGTCCTCAATCTTCCTTTTCTAAAGTAAGCAGAAAGTTTACTTAAGTTACGTTTTGCTTTTAATTTCTTAAGAAACAATTTACCTGGTTTTCCTCTCCAGGCTGTAATAGCTTTTGGTTTCTTGAAATTGCCAGCATTTCTATAAGTTCCCTAAGAAACACACAACATACAAAAAACCCACCTTTACAAATACAGTACACGTAGTACACGAGTAATAATCCCTGGGGAATGAAAGAATGTCTGACTTACAAACAACCTATAGTCACATACCAACCCTGTTCAACCTACTAAAAATTCAAGGCACATACATGGATTTGCAATAGCAAATTTTTGCTAAAAATATTTTGCATCAAAATACTATTACTGTATTATTATGTCACCTATATATTCGAGTATAAGTCGACCTGAATATCAGCTGAGGCACCTGATTTTACCACAAAAGCTGTGTTAAAAATGGGCTGAAAAAATACGGCTTATACAGGAGTATATACAGTGAATGTCTTTAGGTATCTGGAAGTATTTAATGCTTTTTACACGTAGAAAGGTACGCTGCATACTACTAAGACAAGCATCTGACTATAGAAATGAACCAAACCGAACTATTTTGATTTACATACTAAAACGACTTAAAAAGCAAACATAGGGACAAGACTCACTTGAGGATTAGCTCACTTAAACCTGCTCCCTACCTCCCTGGCTTCATGGGACCCAGCCATCTGTGATGGCTTGTCTGATGCTGTAATGCTGCACAAGCTTCAGTGGGGCTTCCAGAGTAAGGCTAACAAAGCACTACATGAATAAAGCAAAAGGTAATTTAAAAAGACAGGGAAGAAAAGACCAGAATGTAAGTTCGAAGAGATCCTGAAACTTGCTCTTAACCTTGGAGTAACTAAAGCAAACAGAACAGAAAATTAAAAAAAAAAAAAAAAACACAGAAAAATGTAAAGGGTAGCTCTAGAAGGAAAAGTAAAATATTATAATAAATGTGCAAATGGGCTGAGCCCCGGTGGCGTAAGTGGTTGAGTGCGGGACTGCGGCCAGTGGGCTTGGTGGTTCAAATCCAGCGGCAGCTCTCAGGAGTGGCGCTGGGTGGCGACCACGACCACCGGAGGCAGTGATGCCCACAAAAACAAAAAAAACTAAAACAAAAAAATAAATATCTAGAGTTTGAAAAGCCAAAATGCTAAGCAGCTTGGCATATTTTCAAAACATGGAACGAATACTCAGGGTCACTGTGCCAAAAAGAACTGGCCGACAATCAATCAAGCGATGGAGATGAAAAGCCCTTATTAAATTTATCCTTTACATACAGACTGAGTGCGTGCCCACAATGTATTAGGCAATGTGGTAGGTGCTTGAGTTCTGAAAGTGCAGATTCGCTTAAATTCTAATGCAGGAGACAAACTAGGGAAAGGCGTACATGAAACTGGAGTGATAGGGGTTGAGAGAAAGAAAGCAATGTTGAATCATGGGGCACTGGTGAGACAGGTTGGCGACTAACTTGGCCTGTGTTGAAAGGTTTGACAGCAGGGTACACAGGTGTGGGAGTATTTTCAGAAGAGTGAACCAATAAAATCTTTTTGTTTTTGGTTTTAGGGCATCACTGCCCTCAGGTGGTGGGAGTAGGAGGCCCAGCCTTTGCTCCTGTGGAGCTGGAATGGAACCTCCATCCCAGTGGGCCGCAGTCCCGCGCACAACCACCACGCCACCGGCGCTCGGCCGAACCAATACAATTTTGACAAAACATATGAGGTGCCTCAGCGTGACTAACAAAGGGCCACAGAATGGGGGGGAGAACATGAGGACCCATGTCTGGGTTTCCCTAGTCTGTCACACACTCATCGGGCGAGGGAGAGCAAAGTTTCCTCGCTCTCCTTGGAGCAGCCCAATGCTTAACTTCCTAGGCCAGGGTCGCAGGGAGTCAGAATGGCTCCGACGTCACGGAATTGTTGGACGTTTGTCGGGGTTTTTTTCCTGCCACATACGCTGGGTTCTCGCCATTCAAAGAACTCCCAACCCTACCAGCACCTCACGAGTACTTATTTCCTCGGCGACCCAGCGCCCTGCTGCTGTCCGGGGCGTGCGTGCAGCTCACTCTTCCTAAGCCCCCGGGACGGACAGCTGACATGGATTTCTGATCAGACAGACTGCGCGTCGCGGCCGGGGCGTCCGTCGGTCTCTCTCACTCCCGACTTCCCAGAGCCGCCCCCCACCCCACCCCCCTACCCCTCGGTGTCCCACAAACCCGAGTTGCCGGAGACTATAAAGAGTCCCGAGATCTCAAAGGTCCGCCAAGGTCCGAGCAGTCTGGGGGGTCCAGGGCCCAGGTCGTTACTGTCGTTACTAACTGCTTCCGAGTGCCCACAGGGCGGCAGACGCCAAGGCCACGCGTGGGGCACAAGGTCTCTCCGGGCCTAGACCCGGTGTCTCCAGCCCCGCGGGTCGTGCTGGCCGAGCCCCGGCCGGCGCCACGGGGCCTCACCTCGCTAAGACCTCCAGATCCTCCAGCGCGGACAACAGCCGCTCGCGTGTGCTGTTACCACCGACGGCGCCGGAGCTGCCCCCCGGCCGCTCCCGGTCCTTCTCCGCGCCCGAAGACGCGGCCATGCTCCCCCGCGCTCTGGAAGCCCTCGAAGACGCGAGCAGGTACGCCAAGAGGTGGGCTCCGGAAGCAGAAGAAAGAGCGGCGGAGGCGGGCCCAGGGGGCCGGGGCAGGACGAGGTTGGCTAGAGCGCCCCCTTGACGCCTGGAGGGCCATGACGGACGCTCGCGCCATCTGCTGGGCCAAGCCGGGGCTATCCGGTGCCAGGCTTGAGAGCGAGGCAGTGTGCACTAAGCCGGGAATTGGTTCTCCGAGGCCTTCTGTTTATTCCAGCAGAACGTTAGTTAAGGGGGAAAGGCCAAGCATGTGCGGAAATGACATAACCATCTCTGGTTGCAGTTTCTTCAGGAAGTCCTCCCGAGGAATCTAGCCTCAGTTCTTCTGGTTTTGCTCTGAGGTAGGGAAGAAACCCCCCAAACCATGTTTTCTTCATGCTCGAGATGGCTGTTAAATTAAATGAATAGTGCGGACGAGGTGCTTAATGAAAATAGTTGAAAGAATTGAGACAGCACACTGTGGCGAAGTTAAATCTCTTACTATGGTTCTTGAAACGATGTCTCTTTCATTCCCACCTAAGGACTGAGAGGAACTATGCAAACAGCATGGAGGTAGCACTCCGAGGGCACTGGTCATTTCACTTGGCAGCCCTTGAGGCTGTAGCAGCACTATCTCAGAGGCAGAATCAGAGGATTCCAGAAACCAGGGCCAAGACAGAGACCCTGAGTCAGAATAGAGTGTCGAGTTTATAAGGAGAGGCAATTCAGAAACTGGACTTTCAAAATGGAGTAGATAAAGGCACGCAATGCCTGGCTTACGAATGTTCCTGTTGGTCTTTAGTGGCAAATGAATGCAGCCAACGGATGTGCATTGAATAGTTTCACCTTTTTCTAACGGACCTGGGGAAGAGAGGGTGGAGGGAGGTGCTGATAGAACGATAGGCTCTAGGTGTAGGTATTGCTAACAAGATTGATTTTGTTAGGAAATATTTTTGGGTTATAAAAATGGAGTTAGTGTATTTCCTGTGTGCACATGTGAGTTTGATCATGTTGGGCACATGTATCACTTTTCTTATTTCTTATTCTTATCACTTGTGGCTAAAGAAATGCATTCAGGGCCTGAACCCTGGTGGCGGAGTGGTTGTATGCGGGACTGCGGCCCACAGGGTTGACAGTTCAAATCCAGCATCAGGAGCAAGGCTGGGCTTCCTGCTCCCACCAGGGCAGTGATGCCACACACACACACACACACACACACACACAAAAGAAATGCATTCAGATGCCAACTTGACAAAAGATGGAGTGTGATAGGTTTTATGTCAACTTGACTGGACCAGGATCCTCAGTTTGATAGTAATTCTTTTCCCATAAGATACAGGTCAAGCCTGATGCCTCCTTGGGAGTATGGCCTATTGCATATCTATAAATAGATGCTGTGGAAACTTGCTGTCTTTTCTTTTTCCTGTTACCTGGGAAGCTACACGTGGTCTGCCATGTTGTTACTGATATTGGATTCCCTACACTTGGCCTCTACCAGTGTGCCTCCAGGTTTACTTTTCTGTTTCCTGATCCATTGACTGGAAACCATGTGTCCAGAGGACCTGTAGCTTAGCTTCTATCCCATGAACTTGAGTCTAACTGGGCTTCTTCATGCAGGGGCTTTGTGGACTGGTTGCTTGATATATGAGTGTCACTGGTCTGTTTCCATATAACCCCAACCTAACATTTTGGAGGAGGGTTCTAGAGATGCACATAAGAAGGACGGAGGTTGGAGGAATGTTTGGGATCTACTTTTGGGGTGGAATGGGATTCTCCTCCCCCTCGTGTAGTCCGAGGAAGTCAATGTGACCTCCATCACATTTAATGAGTTGGTTTCTGGGGTGGGATCCATTGCAAGGACTCCAGACTCACGGAAGCATGGAATTTTGTTCGAGGAAGAACACATAGGGGAGGTGCAATTCTGGTTGCTAGATGGTTCACATTGAAACTGAGGGGAGCAAAGCTGCTGTTGGAGCAGATGAGGGCAAAAGCCAGACGGTTTAAGGAAAATGACCGATAGCATGCCACACCTGCTGGAGACGGTCTGCTAGAGGCCCAAGACCCTATGCATATGAACGAGTACTCTAGAAGAGATAAAAATTCACCTTGGATGTTTTCAAAGGATTAGGTGTTTAGCTGACTGTACTATACTATACTCATTCTGACATAGTGTTGTAAAATAGACATGTGTTATAGAAATTAATATTGGGAATTATGATTAAAGAGAACTCGTAAGCCCACTTTCAGTCTAGGTTTGAGTGGGTTTGCTAAAATGGGAGAGGTAGTAAAATGTCCAGAAGAAACATGGATAGATAAGAAACGTCTCTCCATTTTTAAGCCAAAGGGGCATAAGAGGACTTGGAAAAGGTGAACTCCAAGCAGAGCCTTGAATGTCAGGGCATTTGCATTTGAAAAGATATTCATATCCATCAATAACTATTGAGGGAATAAAATTTTCGCTTTGAAGGAGAAGACTTTCAGGAGAAAAAAAAAGACTAGCTTTTTTAGTATATGTGCTGGTGAAGCAAGCGCAAGACTCGAGCTTTTTTAGTTTGAGTGCACAGTTTGTCTTTGGTTGTGCCTAGGCTGGAAAAATCTGTGCCTATAAACTCCCAGAATTACGAGTACTATCTGTTGAATTCTGTGTGGCATTGCAACAGATTTATGAAGCCAGCAGAGAAGTAGAGTTTTGCAGAAGAAACAGTTGATGTCAGAATAGGGTCAAAAAGAGATGGAAGGTGGAGACATGTCTGAACGCTGCCTTGTGACTTTAGGCTGTTGTGGACTTGAACTCTCCTTCTTCCTATTGAAATCAGACGAGGTCATATATGGACTCCCTGCCATTTTCTGACACACTTTGCACATCTGTCTCCTAAGGAAAGGTAGGATACTTGAAACTGAAGCAGATGGGCAAAGGTGTATTTTCAGCTGGAAAATAAAGTATAGAGTAGGAAGGTATGTAGAAGAAGAATTTCCTATACGGAAAGCTCAAAGCTACAAGTGTAACTTTGGGACCCTGAGGTGCCCTCCTCCACTATCTTTGGTCTGTTCTTTGGAAGGTTCTAATTCTGATTCCTCCTAGGCTTCCAGAGGACAAGATTACCTTGGAGATTCATGCTAAATAAACTCACTCACTAGCAGCTGCTGGACAATCCAGGAAGTTGATTTATTAACCTGTGATGAAAATTAGCAATATGGCAACTCTGTGAAGAATGTTGGTTTTTGAACTTGAATCTGTTATAGAGCAAACTCCACCTTTTGTGCAAAAATAAAAGATTTATTCAGAAAAAAAAGAATATCTGTTATTTGTGTTCCTAAATCAGGGGACCTTTTCCATGGAAATAGCAGGTGGCCCACTAATAACTTTTGTTTCTGACCATCCTTCTCTTCTGCTCCTGGCCAACCCTTTCTTTTAGTGCTGTAAATTATCAGTCAATAGAGTTAGATTTAGGCTTTTCTGGTTAAGATTGCGTTCTAACCAAGTCTCCCTGAAGCTCTGATCAATCATTTCTTAGCTTAAGTTTCCAGAGTGACAGACTCCTGAAATGTGGGTTATTCACTAGTTCTCAAAGGGTAGTCCTGGTCTATGATTCTGGAGGTGCGAGTGGTCGATGATATTGACGTAACTCCCATAAAAATTCTGGGAAAGTACCAGTAAAATAAAGTTAATGTTATAATTCCTACTATACAGACATTGAAAGTCAGTGTGTGGAGAGTATATGTGTAGTGTTAACTCCCATTTCCTCTAAAGATTGCTATATTCCCCATAGAAATATATATTGTAAATCTGAAGGCCTATACCTATGGTTATAAGCCCACTTAGGAATTTTCTTTGTGATGTTCAAAAGGCAATATTGATGTAGGGTGGGAATAAAGTCATTCTCTTTTGAAATACACAGTTCATTCCCTGAGAGGTGGAACTTCATGGGACTGTCTTGTTTTTCTTTCTTTTTTTGTCTTGTTTTTCTAGTTCTCCAAAGTTAACTTTGATACATGGAAAATATTTTAGTTTTTCTCTGACAGGTTTCAGTTTTACACAAGTTCCAGCTTTCACAGGTATTATTACAAAAGGAACAGATTAAGAAGCATAGCTGATGTGTGATCCAAGGATTGTATCTATTTTTTTTTTTTTTTTTTTTTTTTAGGGCATCACTGCCCTGGTGGTGGGAGTAGGAGGCCCATCCTTTGCCCTGTGGAGCTGGAATTGAACCTCCATCCCAGTGGGCCGCAGTCCCGCGCACAACCACTACGCCACCGGGGCTCAGCCGGATTGTATCTATTTTAAATCCAAAAGGGGAATGGTATCAAATTAAATTGTGAACACCCAATTTGCAGAAGGCTTGGATGACAGTGGAAGCCCAAACTCCATTAGCAGGTTTCACATATGGATTAAGTTTCCGAAGAATTCCCTCTGACCATAGTCAAGGGATGTGTATAGCCTTATTGTCAGACAGAGGGCATTGTAAAGATGATTATGGAAGACATAGTTAGGCTTAAATGTAATATTTGAAGGCTGAGCCCCGGTGGTATAAGTGGTTGAGTGCGGGACTGCAGGCTTGGTGGTTCAAATCCAGCGGTGGCTCTCAGGAGCAGTGCTGGGTAGCTCCCACAACCACCAGAGGGCAGTGATGCCCCCCCCCCCAAAAAAAAAGAATTAAAAAATGTAATATTTCATCTTCCTCTTGGCCCATTTAAAAGTTTTTTCAGTTAAAAAACAATAAGAACAACAAGAGTGAATGGAAAAAATACATGTAGATTAAGCCTCTGGTGAATTCCCTCCGAACATAGACCAGGACTGTGAGTATCTTTGCCAAAATGCAGAGTGTCCTGAAAAGTGGATTATGGCAGATGTAGTTAGGTTAAAATCTAACACTTTAACATTCGCTCTCCTTTTTGACCCATTTTAAAGTTGTTTTAGGTTTTAATATTTTCTATTTTATTTTCCCCCTAGACCTATGTATTAGGAGCTAACCCAGACATTATACCATTCCATATTTCGATCATATCAAGCAGTGTTGTACAATCGCTACCACAATCAGTTTCAAAACATGTTTTTCCTTCTTGAACTCCTTTTAACCCTCCACCTCCCCTGCTGTACCTCCCAGGAACCCTTGCTCTAGTTGGTGTCTGTAGATTCAACTAGCATGGGTTTCATATACTGAAAAACATTGAAAAGTACATAACAGAGAGTCAAGAGGGCTACCAACATTAACAAAATACAGCATAAACAAACACTAATGTGAAAATACAAAACAAAACAAACAAACAAAAAATCCCATAAAACACTACACCAGATCAAGCACAAAGTATCTCAAAGTGGAGATCAAGTGACGATGTTTTAACAGTTTAAGTCAGGCTTCTCACTTTAATCCACTAAAGAAATTTCTCTAATACTCTCTGTCTGGGAACAAGGTTATTAACATCCCTCAATTATGGTTGAGAGAAATTATTGGAAGTTTATCCTCTATGTAGACCCTGTAAAGGTATTTTGGGCTTTCACTGTCATGCATAGACTTCTGCGCACAAGAATCTTACATTTTAAACTGTTACTATTTCCTCATTTGGATTTGAATAATATAATTTATAATCCTCAGGTCATGGGTTTTGGTGTGTGTCTTAGGCAGAGTCCTCTAGAGAATAAAAACCAGTACACTTATGAATAGATATATTTATATCAGTAAAAATAATTATAACAACAAATTAGTCTACACAGCAGTACAGAGAGCTCTCTCACTCACTTTCATGATCCAGTTAATATAATGAAGGTTTTTTCAGCTCACATGGCCACTACTACAAAGGTCAAGGAAGCAGAAAGAAAGAACACAAGGTCCTGAAGTGTAGCACAGATCAGTGGTGCAGTGCAGTGAAGCAAGTCACAGTGGTGTCTTCTGACAGTTCAATACTCTTGGGGGCTTGCAAGTATTCCTTAGATTTTAGTAGTTAGCTCTTTATCTGTTAGGTCCATTAAATATCTTTTGTGGGATCTCATTTTACTCTTTTTTTTTTTTTGAACCAAGTAATCAGTTTATTTTTTATTCAAATAATATACATTTAGTAAAATATTACTGGATACAATACAACCAATTATGTTCAAAAGAACCAGCAAATACTTATTTTCCAAGTTGTTTAATCCCCACCCCCAACATTGTATACGCCAGCCCATAGGTGATGACCGGTGTTCTACATGTATTTGGTAACTTAGTTTTTTGTTGTTGTTGCTGCACATATCTTTATTATTTTTTTCAATGACGTTATTGTCATTTTACTCTTTTAATGAAATCTTTCTATACACAGGTATAGCAGTCATGTAATCATGTCAATTTCAGAATTGGAAGTGTAGGTGTGGAGTCTAGCCTGTCAATCTGGAGATCGCCAATGAGACCTCTGTGTGGGCATGGCTTTCTCCTGAGAATTCTGGGAAATCCAGCTGTATTTCCCCATTGGAGGTGAGAGACTTACAACTCAGTCCCTTGGAGTCATTCTGCCGACAAGATGCACAGCTAACTCCCTGTGAGACATCCCAGAGGAGAAGTCGCATTGACTTATCCTGATGGAACCAGACCTCTGAAGCTAGAAAAGCCACGTAGAGATCCCTACCAGCACTGAGATGCTTGAGAAGCCACAGTGAGGTCCCTGCCAGCGCTGAGAAGCTTCTACCACCACTGGATGCACAAGACTGCACCCACTGGCTTGTGATTGTCCTGGTGTAATTGCATGTGCCTCATTAATCTGAAGAAGACTTTATAGACCGGTATCTGACATATAGGCTAATATAAGACTTGTGGGCTTGGACTGAATTGGGTTGGGATGCTTTCTCAATGTTCCATTCCTCTTGTATATAAACCTTTCCCTTATATACATATCCGTGTTTATGAATTTGTTTCTCTAGTGTACCCTAACACAAAAGGGTTTTATTCATTTATGTATTTATTAAAAGATGATTATATTGGGGGCTCTTACACCTCATAACAATCCATACATCAACTATAAAGTATATTTGTACATATGTTGCCATCATTCTTTTCTAGATGTTTACTTGCTATTAAGCCCTTGATATCAATTCTTCATTTTTCCCTCCCTTCCCCCAACCTTGTGACTCCTTGACAAATTATAAATTATTATTATTTTCATACCTATACCAACTCGTGTCTCCCTTCCCTCAGGGTTTCTGTTGTTTGTCCCCTGAAGGGTATGTGTGTGGTTACATGTTGATCATTGATCAGTTCCCCCTTCCTCCTCTTCTTTTTCCATCTTCTCCCTACCATTTTCATATTGCTAGTGCCACAGTGTTTTATTTTTTATTGGTCCCATTCATTTATTTTGTCTTCCACTATGTGTTCTTCTTTCATTATATCTGGTAAACTGTGTATGCCCTGCACAAGGCACTTAAATTTGTCCCAATTTTCTGATTGATGATACTGATAGCTTTAGGTTTTGTACTTAGGTGTCTGATCCACCTTGAGTTCATTTTTGTGCATGGGATGAGGTATGGACCCTGTTTCATTCTGAAGGTGGAGATCCAGTTTTCCATTATTATTTATTGAAGAGGGCATTCCCTTTTGTCGTAGTTACATAATCTGGTGTCAATTTGGGACTTGAGAGGTTTAAGAGTGAAGGGGTGGAGTCTGGTCTTTCAATCAGGTTATAGTCAATGAGGACTCTTGTGAGCATGGCTTTCTATTGAGAATTCTGGAAACCCTCTGCATTTCCTCCTTTGATGTGGAAGACAACTCTCTCTCTCTCTCTCTCTGTTCATTCCCTGAGAGATGCTCTACTGACAAGACACATGGTGCTACACTGATAGACACCATGCCATGGGAAATGAAGGAGCCATGTGGAAACCCCTGTCAGCACTGAGATGCTTCTACCCCCACTGGATCCACAAGACTTTGCACCCTCTTGCCTGTAATCTTCCTGCATTTGGTGTCATTGCTTTTGTTTTGTGAGCCTGAAGAGGACATTATAGATTGGTACGGACATATGGGCTAATATTTGATTTATGGACTTGATCTGGACTGGAATGGGGTGTTTTCTCAATACTTAATTGCTTTTGTATATAAACCTTTTTCTTATACACATGAGGCTCCCTGGATGTTTCTCTAGTCCACATGGACTAACACCTTCCCATTTAATGTTTATTGGGCCAATGTTGAAAAACATTTGTCTGTACACAAATGCTTTTATTCCTGAGTTTTCTGTCCTGTTCCATCGGTTTAGATATCCATCATTATTTCAGTTCAGGCTGTTTTGATAATGATCACTGTGGTTTTGTGGTCAGTTAGGCCTAGCAAGATCACTGTGACAGTCACCTAATCTGGTGTCAATTTGAGGATTAATAGTGTAGGAGTGGAGTCTCGCCTGTCAACCTGGAGATAGCCAATGAGACCTCTGTGTGGGCATGACCATCTTTGAGAATTCGGGGAAACATGGTAATTCCTGGGTATGTTTATTGATATCTGTCTGTATCATCTAGATTATCAAATTTGTTGGAATAAGTTGTGTTCTTATTTTCACTTTATTTGAATCTCTTATGATGCCACCCATTTCTCTAATTCTAGATTTTTCATATACTCTTTCATTTCCTTTGTTAAGTGTGCTAGCATCTTATCAATTTTGTTGATCCTTTCAAAGAACCAACTTCTCTTTGTTTGTTTTTTTCATTGTCTTTCTGCTTTTCAGCTCATTTACTTCTCCTCTAACTTTTACAATTGATTTTCTCCTGTTGTTGAAGGTTTTTGCTGTTGACTTTTCTAATTGTTGGAGATTTTGTGTTAAGGTATTAAAAATGATTTTCTCATCTTTTTCATGTGTTCATTAATTGCTATAATCTGACCTCTGTTAACTGTTTTTGTTGTGTCCCGTAAATTTTGGCATATCGTGCCTTCGTTCTTGTTTGTTTCTAGGAAGCTCCAATTTCATCTCCTATTTGGGCTAAATACTCAGCCTTTTTTTGAGTATTTTGTTGAGTCTCCATGTGGGTACCATCCCCTACAAACCAATGGGTCCAAGGAGCAGCTGTGGAATTGAGGGGTGAATTTAAAGAGCCATCAGGCATAATAAAGCATGCAAGTGCTCATCTCCGAGACCGCCAAGACTTTAGAAGCCAGGTCCACACACACAGAATATATTTCAAACCAAAGCTTATATACTCTCAGGGAGCATGCAACCTCCCTCATTACAGGTGACCACATAGGTAACAAAGCTGGCTGTACCCTAACCCTAAAGGTCCCTGAGTACATAAAGGAACTGAACACCGTGCTCAGGGCAGGTAAGAGGCGGTGGCTATCTTCAGAGTCTAAAGAGTAATAACATAGATCTGCTCCTATAAGAGGCTCCACAAAAATGTGCAATGTTATAGTCTATAATCACATCAGTTATGCTGTACGTCCATGATCTTTATCTCTTAGCAAATGAATAATATGCTATAATAGTCCAGTCATTTTTACATAAAATATTAGGTTATGATAGAGTCCCAGAGTGTCTCAGCATCAGCAATGGTAGAAATGTCTCAACAGGCAGCAATTGTCAGCTCAGAAATCTGGAGGGGCTTCTGAATGTTTAGATAACTTTAGCCACAGGACAGAGGTCTCTGGGCTATTCTTTCAACTCTCAGGTCACAGCTTCAGTTGCCTTTCTCTTGGGTATTGCTGGCTGAGTAGAAATCCACTTATCTCCTTTGCCTGTGAAAATATAAACAAAACAGCCTTCGTTTAGGCTGTTGGCAATGGAGAAACAGAATCATTATTAAGATTGGGTGGCTTTTTCATCTTTTCCTTGCCTTTCATCTCTCTCCACAAGTGGTTGCATCCTCCTAAGAGGAGTCCATGTAGTTTCTCTTGCAAAAACGAAAGTGAATAGCCCTTCCTACAGGTGATTAGCAGACATGGATCCCAAACTCGAGTTCCATCTTCCTGGGACTTCTCTGGTGTTTGGACAGGGTCTGGACCAGGCAGCCCCCATTTCCCAGCCTCTCAAGAAGATGGATGACCTGCTGAACTATGCAACTCTTTCCTCCTGCACCCCAGGAAGCAATTTGTCTCTCAAGGCTGGGTTTGTGTAGTCCCTTTCCCAACACTCCAGGGAGCAAGTTTGCAAACAACAAGATGACTTCTCAGGGACCACATCCTGACTTGAGAACTCTGAAGCTACAGCAATTAAAAAAAAAAAAACAAAAAAACCTTCCTTCCTCTTGCCAACATATACTTCCTTGACTCAAGTCCTATACATATCCCACCGCCTGACCACCATGCTACAACTTCTCTAACCTAACTCACTGGGTTGCAGAACCCACTTGGGAGCTCAAAATGCTCCCACCCCTTCCTCTGCTCTCCCTTCCTCTCCCAGGAGGTGTTCCTTGCCTCAATAAAGCCTTTCTTTTCATTCCTGACTGAGTTCTAGCTCATTTCTCCACTTCCATCTTCACCTCTCATCAGGACCAGCTTTTTCTGTAGAGGTGAAAATGTGTTTATCTGCCTTAATTTTGTCAGACACTTTCAATAAGGAGGAAAAAAATTAGTTAAAAAGACTAAATGAGGTTCATCATACATAAAATTTCTTTTCATCTCTCCTCTAGCAATGGAGGTTTTAAGGCAATATAAGCAATCCCAGGCAACTTGTTTGGTTTTAAACCTGTTAACCTAGTTAGATAAACTTCATTATTAAGTAAAGGGTGATTCCTTGCACTCAGAAACTCAAGAGAGTGCTTTAGCTGTAAAATGAGCTAACAAAAACTGACATCAGATTGAACTGCTGGGTCTTCTTAACACACTCAGGATAATTTGAAAGACCGAAAACATACTTAATGATTTGTTCAGTTGTTTTTCAACTAACTTGTAAAACACATTCTTTCCCCCATAAGTTTGCAGGTATGACTACAGAATTAATTAAGTCGTATTGCCCTTTAGGCTTTTGCAGTGAAGGATTTTACCATTTTGCAATATTCTCCCTTGGTTAATTTCTAGTATCCCTTCTGTGTTAGTCTGGGTAGACTAGAGAAACAAATTCATAGACACACATATGTATATAAGGGAAAGATTTATATACTAGAGGAATGGAACATTGAGAAAGCATCCCAACCCAGTCCAATTCAAAGTCATAAGTCTGATATTAGCCCATATGTCCAATACCAGTCTATAAAGTCTCCTTCTGACTCACAAAGTCACAGGCCAGTGGGTGCAGAGTCCCGGCTCTCGCAGGGGTCCCCTCATGGCTCCTCGTTTCTAGGGCTCAGGGTCCATCAGCAGAATCCATTGGAGTATAAACATCTCAGTGCTGGCAGGGGTCTCTCTGTGGCTTTTCTGGCTTCAGAGGTCTGGTTCCATTAGGGTAAGGCCGTGTGGCTTCTCCTCTGGTTTTTCCATTTCCTTGGACGCTGCCATCTTGTCTCGTCAGTCAAGCTATTCTCAACAACTGGGAAAATGGTCTCTCGTCTCCATGAGGGAAATACTGCAAGACTTCCCAGAAGTCTCAGGAGATAGCCATGCCCACACAGAGGCCTCATTGGCTACTCAGTGGCTATCTTCAGAGTGACAGGCTAGACTCCACCCCTACATTCCAATCATGAAATTGACATAGATACATGACCACCACACCTTCCATGCTGGATTTGGGGGAAGTTGGTAGGTGGGTCTTAGTAATAAAATGACCAGACATCCCGCTTTTTAACAATTTAACAATATCCCGCAACATTTCAAAATTAAAATAAATATATTGCAATACTATTTTTGCATTCTGTGAAAATTTTTGTTGCTCCATATAGACCAAATTTTCAATCAAGAACCCACCCCCCACCCCTGTCACTGGTGTCTCGCTTAAAATCTGGTCACTGTAGATCCTCTTTGATGACCTAAGGGACTGACTTCATATCCATCATTTAAAACTTTCCCCCTCAATTTCTAACTCCCTGTGGGGCCACTGTTGCTTGCTCACAACAGCATTCTAAAAAACCCCTTGATTTATAGAGTGGTCAGATTTCTCAAAAACTCTTTTTCTTTTTTTTTTTTTCTGGTCAAGTCTCCTGTATTTGGGAGAAGTAAACCAGTTTTATAGGGCAAGCAAGCTTAGGCAATTAGCATATGGTGATCTTCAAAATTAACAAGTGATTGGCAGCACAGCTGCAAGTCAAGCTTCAAAGGCCAGGGCTGTTTACAGTTACAAAGGCGACAAACTACAAACCCCAGGCAACAAACTGCAACAGAGTTCAGGCATATCTGGCCTGTAGCCAGGTCAAGCATGTCCCGGCTGGATGGCTCCGGACAAGTCCCCCTTTTTTAATTTTTCAAGTAATATCTTCCGGGAACTCCGCCTGTCTTAGGTTGTCAGGACACACACTCAGTCCTTACTGTCATCGGTCAATGGCCTTCTAATGTCACCATGGCCTGTCTTAGGTTGGTAAAGAGTGCACCGGATCTTACCCGTCATTGGCTGTCAAGTTCAGCTCACGGAGGCAGAGGGTCTTATCACATACTAGTCGTGTGTGCCACTCTGTTCATGATCGCTCATCTCCAAGCAACAATAATGAACTTGCAGGGGCCTTGCTTGAATGGTCTCAATCTGTTACTTAATAAATGCCTTGAGGTTGTTGAATAATACTGGCCGTAATGAAAGCAAAAGCAAAAAACTAACGAGGGGGCCCAAAAGTGGCAAGAGGTAAGGCAACAGTCATTGAGCCCGGTCCACAGTGGATTGGTGGCCAACTCCTTTCTTCTCTTCTCCAAGTCTTCTTGCAGCCGCTTGATTTTGTCTCTTACGATTCCAGATTTGTTGTCATAAAAACAGCATCTTTCCTGTAAAGCCAAACAAATACCTCCCTGCTCTGCAGCAAGTAAATCTAAACCTCTTCTATTTTGTAATACTACTTCTGCTAAAGAATCTACCTGATCTTGAAAATCTTGTGTACTGCCTGATGGGGCCTGCATATCCGAAATTAGCTGCCTAGATAATTTGGTATCCTGCAGTTCCAAAAGCCACTGCATTACTGATCTCTAATCTTACAAATAGGTCACCTAGTTGCACTGCCCTTTAGCTCTTCCTGCCATGTAATCAATAGCAGGGATAGGGACAGGCTCATTTCCAGGAATAATATCTATGTCTGGAAGGAGAAAGGCTAGCACACATAACTCTGTCCAAATGCTGGATAACTAGGTAAAAGCCCTATTGTTGCCCCAAACAAAAACTGAACTATTAAGGGCACATAAGGTGCCTGTAACATTAATAACACTAGAACAAGAAACAAATCCTGCCAATTCCACATAATCTCACAAGTTTTGTTCAGCTCTCTTCCTCTTCCTCCCTTCTTGTGTTTATCCCTGTGGGTGTGGGATGCTGGCCCCTCCCCCAACCTGTTCTGTGCCATGCCCACTTCTAGAAAAGGAGCCCATCTGACTCTGGTTGCTTCCAGCTCTGTAGCTCTCTCTTTTCTGGCATCCTTCCATGCATCCACGCTAAAAACTCTTTTTCTAAGAGGTATAAATTTATGGAAGCAAAATTAATTGTCCTAAGCAATCTTCCTTCTTTAGAAACCATGGTAAATCAGATTTAATCACTGCTCTAATTTCTCCTTCATGGTCCTGATCAGTAACCTTGACAATTTGGATTGGATCTTCCTAATATATGGCCTATAGTTCTTTTAGGTAGTGGACCCCAAGTACCAGTTTTATTAATTTCTGGTTTAATTGCAGCTTTTAGCTTTTCTTCACAACTTTGAATAACTGTAGTATAAATTTGAATGCCTTGAGTACTTATGGTAGCTTACATTTTCCTGATGAAAGCTGTACTGCTTTTTCAAGCAGAGACTTCTGCTTTTTGGTTTTAACAAACTGCAGTGAGCACTCTTGAGCCTTTTCTTGGTTAGTCATATTTACTGCCGGGAGAATAAAGGCTGGGCTTTTGCAAGGTTGGTTAGGTCCCGGTCCTGGCTATGAGGCTAGGTGATAGGTCAGACTAATGTTTAAGAATTCCTATTCTGAGTTGGGTCTGAGCAGTTCCTCCCAGGCTCTGCTGGGTGGGGCTTGGAGCAAATTCTATCTTCCTGCTGGGTAGGGTCTGCTAATGGAAGTCCCTTACTGATAAATCTTACTGGTAGCATTTATGTTACCACTGAGTTTCCTTCCTGCAGTGGAGGCAAAGTCTGGGTTTTGTGAATCTGACCTCGGGGGTCCTGGCCACAGGTAGCTTCTCTTGGCTAGTCTGATTACCCTGTGCTGCCAGCACTCTTTGAAAATGGCCTATCTTCCCACAACTAAAGCATTCCCTTTAAGCTTGGTGTAATTGGCCATAGCAGTAGGCTAGGAGATGCACTTTGTAAGTCTCAGATCCTATTCCTCTTTAGATCTTAAGATAGTCTAAGAGTGTGCCCTGTCCCCTATATGGACACATTACAATCCTGTAGTCTTCATTAGCACATTTATATGTGAGGAGAGCGAGAGAGAGGCAAGCCTTAGTCAAAGCATTCCAGTCTGTGGGGACCAGACAATGAGCTTCAACTAGAGATTTCCTGCATGCTGATCATGAAAGCGGAGTCAGCCTCCTGTTTGTCACCGCCTGTTTGATGTCCTTGAGCAGTTTAAAGGGGAACATACCAGAGTGCTGTTCCTGATATCCCTGTGGGTTGTCTGCTTTGGGTGGTATCTCTATTACACAAACAGGAAAAGTTAGCCTCCTTTCTAAATCTCCTTTGGCAACCCCTATTTCTACCTTTGAAAGTAAATGTGCTTTGTTATGTTTAGTATAGTATCCTCCTTGTCCTTCTCTATGTCTTCGGTGTTAAGGCATTTGGTCTCTCGAAGCTACATTCCTCAGCGGAAGCAGAGGCATTTGCCAGAAGGTATCTTTCACAACAGACTTTTTTTTTCCCCCTAGTTTCTTGCTGTTCTTTAAAAAACCTTCTCAACTATCTCATACTCATTTGGGGTCACTTTTGCTTGCTTCTATAATGCTGGGTAATTTGTTTCAGGTATTTCTTTACATTGATAATCCTCTTTCCTTTCCTGCTCAGTCTGTGGAAGTTCTAAAACCATCTTAACTTCAGCACACAGAGACCAGGCCTCCAGTGGGATATACACTGCCTTCTCTGCGTGTTTTCTCTAAGTCCGTACCTACTTCCTCCCGAATTCCTAGATCTAGAGTTTCTTCCTTGGGGAAGCATGGATTCTACTTTTTTGTGTGTGCGGGGGGGGGGGGGGGGGCGCATCACTGCCCTGGTGGTGGGAGTAGGAGGCCCAGCCTTGCTCCTGGAGAGCTGCTGCTGGATTTGAACCTCCAACCCAGTGGGCCGCAGTCCCATGCACAACCACTACGCCACTGGGGCTCAGCCCTGATTCTACTTTTTTACTACTCGTTGAAAACCTTGCATCTTTTTTATTTATTACTGCTACCTTCTGTTTTTTTCAGTTAAGTGGGTGAGTGTAACAACATAAGTTTTAGGTTTACTTTTGTCTTGCTCCATCATCCTCTTGCAAGTATTTATATTATTATTGATATTTATCTGATAATCTTCCAACTGGATGCTCACGTCAAATAATTTCCCCAATTTACTCTCCTGTTGGATGGGGTGGCACAGTCATTGAATGGGATAACTCTCCTCCAGGGAGACCTTCCCTTCATCCCTGTTTTGTGGCACCACATTGTGAGTTACCAGACCCTACAATCGAGCCAGTCCACGGAGAGGCTGTGTAATTGCGGGTTAAAATGAAAGAGACACCAGAGAACATAAAGCATGCACTGGCAAGACTTTGGGAGCCAGGGCTGTGCAGAGAGAGAATATAGTCCCAAAGCTTGTATACATTCAGGGGTGAGGAGGTGGTGGTAGGGGGTGGTGCAAGTCCCCTAATTACAGGTAACCACAGACATAACAAAGTGGGCTGTACCCTAACCCTAAAGGTTCCTGAGTACATAGGAGTAGCCTAACACCAGTCCCTGGGGCAGGTAAGAGGCAGAGACTGTCTTCAGAGCCTAGAGAGAAATAGCATCTGTCTGCTCCTATAGTTAAAGCTGCAGGCCAGATAGCCATCAGTCATGTGCTTGTAAGAGGTAACTTCAAGGTAGCACTATTATGGGATATAATGGGGAACAATATTAATTATGTGAAAATGTGATTGGGACTCACCTCCCACTCACAAGCGTGCTGGTCACCATCCACCCCAGAATCCCAGCCTGCCAGGCTTCTTAATATAAGGGAATAAAGGATTCATCCATATACACCAGGGGTGCTCTATGCGTCCACTAGTGATTGCAAATGTAGTGTGGGTTGATCGCAGGGCATTAAAGAGATAGACGCAAGCCTATCTTCGATCCCATCACTTAATCGATCTACAGCGCAGCCAATCAGATGCACTCTTAGGTCTCAAATACCTGCATAAACAACTGCGCTGAGTGCAGCAAAACTGACAAGTTCTCGTCAATTTTTAGACCTTGGTTTTCTTCTCTTAAATATAAGAAAAGATATTAAAATGAGTGGGGAATCTGGACTAAAGAAGATAAAAGCATATCACTTTCATACGGAATGGGAGATTTTGACACTCTTACGTCCACATTCAGCTGAAGTCCAGAGCACATGAATAGATCTGGAACTTACTCACAGAAGGAAAGTACCCAAACATGAGAAAATGTGCTGTAGTATTCAGCTTGACTGCATTATTTGGCTCTTCTTATTTATTTGAGTCCACCTTTTCCCACATAAAGATCATTAAGTCCAAGTGCCGTTGCACCATGACTGTGTGCTTGAGGTTGGCTGTCAGCAGCTACTGTCCGGACTCTGCGTGCCTGGCTCATTCCATTCCATGCAGGTCATCAGAATAAATGCAGGTAATGATACAAAATATACATATTTAATTGTGTTGTGCAATGTGGACATGTGGTTATGATAGTACATAAACATATTTTCACGCACCCTATTTCAAAGGCAGTTCAATACCCTTATCATCTTACATTTTATACATTGTAGTTGGTCCTTCTTGTCAAGAAGACAAAGTAAACCATGACTAATGATCTGTGCAAAGACCTGGAGTTAGAAAATGGAAAAAAAAAAAAAAGAATATACTCAGCATATGAGGGGGTGCTCCCCCAACCCAATGCTCATTTGTTTGTTTGTTTTTTGATGTGAGAGGGATAGTGCTTTTGGAATTAATTCTACTGAGTCAGATTGTTTCTATTTAGAAGTTCAAGCTTTCTATTTAGAGGTTCTGTAAAGATTGCATAACAGGGGCTGAGCCCCGGTGTCGTAGTGGTTGTGCGCGGGACTGCAGCCCACTGGGACGGAGGTTCAATTCCAGCAGTGGGTCTGGGCCTCCTACTCCCACCACCGGAGAGCAGTGATACCCCCCCCCCAAAAAAAAAAAGATTCCATAACAGTGTGCAACAAAAAAGGCCTGACATGTGGTAGTCAGGGACTGAATTTGTCACCACAATGCACCTGCTCATGCAGCCATGTCAGTACATCAATTTTGGGCACAGAAACCCCAGCATGCCTCTCTTGCTTCACACACCTTACTCATCTGACCTTTTGTTTCCGCGACGAAGAGGGACATGCAAGGACAGAAATTTGATGATATGGAAAAGGTGAAGAAAAAAATGAAGGTGCTCTCTGCCATCCAAACAGCTGAGTTTGAAATATGTTTCCAAGAATAGAATAGCAGATTTGACAACTGTATTAAGTATAAAGGAGGATACTTTGAAGGTGATAAAGTTGTTTTGTTAAAAATTTAAATATAGAGCTTAGAAAATGAAAAAAATATCTGCTTTAGTGGAGGGTACCCTTTCATATATTAACCAGAAAGAATTGAAGAAAAAATTCAAGCCTCAAGTTGAAATGCTAAAATATTCTGTGAATAAAATAGTTAACAATTCAGTAACCATCAAAAGCAGATGGAAGGAATATGCAGAGACACTCTATCAAGAAGAACTAGTCAACATTCAACCATTTCAAGAGACAGCATATAATCCAGGACCAATAGTGCTGAAGGAAGAATTACAGGCTGCGTTGAAGACATTGACCAAGAACAAGCCTCCAGGAAGATGCAATGCTTACTGAAATGCTTCAGCGAGCCTTTGAAATAGTGGATGCATTCACTAGCTTATGGCAAGGAAGTTTGATGGCAGATACTTGATTAACTGACTGGAAGAGATAAATATACTGTACCAATTCCAAAGACAGGTGATCTTTGCAGTTTAAGAACAGACTATGAAGAAATAAAAAAGGGTCCACTTCTGAGGGTGTAGACACTGAAAACCTTATTAATACCAGCAAACATTGTCATATGTCTGCTGGAAGTTGAGCCCTCAGGTTAAAAGGCACTGGAAATATGAATAGAGAAGTACTGTTTCCTCAAAGTAGAATTGACCTTGATAACCCAGATGGAACAAGGCTTTCAGGACCTTCATTTGCTGATGAGGAATTACTCAAAATAAAAAGAAAACTGCCTCAAGCATTAATAATTTCAATAAATAATACACAAAATAGAAATCTATAAAAATTGGAAGTCATAAAAAATGAAATGTCATGCATAAGGGAGTTGGAATGAACTAATATTAGCTCATTTGAACCAGAAAATCATGCTTCATTGTATCAGCATTGATATATTTCAAGATACATCTCAAAGTATAATCTTGCCTGTAACAGGCTAATCTTTGTACACCTAGTAAGAAAATCAGTTATTAAAACTTTTATTCAAATTTATCACTAAAACCAGTGATAAAGAAATTGAAGAATTCTGCTAACTACTTCAGTGTGAAATTTATCAAACAGGCAAACAAGATATGTTTTGATAATTACTGGTAATTGGAATTCAGAGTCAGAAACAAAGATGAAGGACCAATAATTGAAAATATGACCTTGGTGAATGAAATTATACTGGAGATCACATGATAGAATTTTACAAGACTAGTGATGTCTTTATTGCAAATTTCCATTTTAATTACATAAAGTACAGTTATACACATGGGTTTTACCAGATGGAATACACAGGAATTGTATTGACTCCATCTGTGGAAAAAGGAAATAAAGAAGAAACTCAATATCATTAGCCAAAACGAGGCGAGAGGCTGACTGTGATTGTTCCCTAGTGAGTTCAAGTTGAAACCGAAGAAAATTCAAACAAGACCATGAGAGTCAAAACACAACCTTGAGTGGAATTTAGAGATCATACTCAGAACAGATTTGATACATCGAACACTAACAATCAGAGATGCTATAGGACAACATCAAGAACATCATACACAGAGAAAACAAAGGTCATTTAAGAGACAGGAAAGAAAGAAATAATCAAAGTGTATGTTAGTCCGGGTAGACTAGAGGAACAAATTCAAGGACACGCATATGGATATAAGGAATGGGTTTATATTCAAGAGGAACAAGACATTGAGAAAACAGCACAGTCCAGCTCAAAGTCACAAGTCCGATATTAACCCATATTCCTGAAATCAGTCCATAAAGTCTCCTTCCGACTCACAAAGTTACAGGTCTGTGTGTACAGAGTCCTGGCACTGACAGGGGTCTCCCCATAGCTCCTTGCTTCCAGGGCTCAGGGTCCATCAACAGCATGCCGTAGTGGCAGAAGCAACTCATCGCTTGCAGAGGCCTCCATGTGACTGCCCCAGCCTCAGAGGTCCGGCTCCATCAGGGCAAAGCCGTGTGGTCTCTCCACCGGCTACTCCAGCCTCCCAGACGCCATCATTCTGTGTCGTCTGTGATTAATCGTCTCCGAGACTAACTCCCAACAACTGGGGAAGATAGCTTCTCATCTTCATGAGGGAAATATTGCGAGATTTTCCAGGAGTCTCAGGTAATAGCCATGCCCACACAGAGGCCTCATCGACTACTCAATGGCTATCTCCAGATTAACAGGCCAGATTCCACCCCTACATTTCAATCATAAAATTAACATAAGCACATGACTGCCACAAAGAGGATGTCAGAAGAAACTCTGAAATTTGTTCTTGAATGTAGAGTGTCTAAATTAATGGGAAGAAATGAATGGTAAAATAAAAGAGCTGAATAGAAAATTTTACAAAGTAGCTTGAGAAGTCAAAATAAAATAAAGCTTTGTAATGAATGTACAATGATCTAGAGTAGAAAGCCAAAAGACCTCTTTTTAACACTTTAAAAGAGTAAGGATGTCGGGCTGAGCCCTGGTGGCATAAGTGGTTGAGTGCGGGACTGCAGCCCGCGGGATTGGCGGTTCAAATCCAGCGGCAGCTCTCAGGAGCGGCACTGGGTAGTGCCCACGACCACCAGAGGCAGTGATGCCCCAAAACAACAAAAACAAAACAAAAGAGTAAGCATGTCACTTTAAGGACAAATGTGTGCCTGACTCAGTCATGGTATTTTCAACTGTCTCATAAACATATGAAAGCTGGAAATAAGGAAGATAGAATTGATGTATATGAATTATGGTGCTGGCAAAGGATAGCGAAAGTCCCATGAACTTCCACAATAAGAAACAAATCTGTCTTTGAGGAAGTATGGCCAGAAGCATGGATGAGCATGTTACCAGGAGGATCCAGTACATGGTAAAGGACACCATGCGTGGTAAAGTAGAGGATCAGCAAAAGAGAGGAAGGTCCTCAATGAAATAGGCGACACTGGCTGCAACAAGGGGCTGAAGCATGACCATCGTGAAGCTGGCACTGGAGATGTTTGCTTCTGTAGTGCATAGGGTCTCTGAGTCAGAGTTTCATGACGCTTGTAACAATTTCTTTTGATGCATTCTAGTTTTAGAGTAATATTTTTGAAGTCATGTAATTTTGTTTTTTAAGTTTGCAATTTACTAAAAGTTCTGACAGCAACCAAGATATTCTCCAGGAGGTGAATAAAGAGTGGAATATCCAGTCAATGATACATAATTCAGTTTAAAAAAAGAGAGCGTTATCAAGTCACTCAAAGGCACAAATGAATTTTAAATAATACTGCTAAGTGAAATACGCTAATTAGAAAAGGTTACATATTACATGATTCCAATCATATGGCATTCTGAAAAAAGGCAAAATTTATAGAGATGATAAACAAAAACATTAGTGATTTCCAGAGATTCTAGATGGGCGCTTAAGTAGGTGAAGCCAGGGACTATTTTTAGGGTGGCGATACTTTTCTGTGTCATACTATAATGGTGGATACATGGCACTAAGCATTTGCCAAAAAAGTATAGCACTGGCTGAGCCCCGGTGGCGTAGTGGTTGTGTGCAGGACTGCGGCCCACTGGGATGGAGGTTCAATTGCAGCAGTGGGGCTGGGCCGCCTACTCCCACCACCAGAGAGCAATGATGCCCCCCCAAAACAAAACAAAACAAAACAAAAGCATAGCACTTTATAACACAAAGTATAAACCTCATTGTAAGAAAATTTGAAAAATAATTTAGGAGATTAAGGTATTCCAAGGGGGAATACAGACTGTGACAAGAGAATCTCAACTGTATTAGATGCAATCACTTTGCTAAGGACATAGGGGCTGAGCTAAGTAACTTTTGTCTGTATGTGTAAAGGCAAAAGGAATGTTGTGTTAAACTGGGTTGTATAGAGAAACAAATTGAGGGTCACTCATGTATGCTCAAGAAAGGGTTTTATATCAAGAAATAATTACACATCAAAAACCTACTCCAACAAATGTAAGGGGGGGCGGGCAAGGAGAGAGAGAGAGAGAGTGATTCCCAGTTTCTTATAAGATTGGACTCTAACTCCACACTTTCTTCCTCTACTTTTATTTTTTAGTAAATCATTTTATTGGGGGCTCTTACAGCTCTAATAACAATCTATCCATACACCCATTGTATGCAAAGTACATTTGTACATTTGTTGTCATCATCATGCTCTAAACATTTTCTTTCTACTTAGGTAAGCCCTTGGTATTAATTCCTCATTTTTCACTTCCCTCCCCAATTCCTGCCCCCATAAACTCTTGATAATTTATAAAATATTGTTATTTATCATATCTTTTTTTGGGGGGGGGCATCACTGCTCTCTGGTGGTAGGAGTAGGAGACCCAGCCCCACTGCTGGAATCGAACCTCCATCCCAGTGGGCCGCAGTCCTGTGCACAACCACTATGCCACCGGGGCTCAGCCCTTTATTTATCATATCTTATACTGTCTGATGTCTCTCTTCACCCACGTTCCTGTTGTTCCTACCCCAGGGAGGAGTTTATCTGTAGATCCTTATAATGGTTCCCTCTTTCTATTCCACCTTCCCTCCACCCTCCCTTAACTCTCACCACTAGACCTGAAGGGATCATCTGTCCTGGATTCCCTATGGTTCTCGTTCCTATCTGTACCAGTGTACATCCTCTGGTCTATGGATAGAATTGGGATTGTGATAGTGGGTAGGAAGCATTTAATAACTGGGGAAAGTTGCATATTTCATCATTGCTACATTGAACCTGACTGGTTCATCTCTCTGTGACCCTTCTGTAAGGGTATGTCACTTCACCTACAAATGAGCTCTCAATCTGTACTCCCTGTCATTTATAATGATATAATTATTAGCTCTTTGATGCCTGATACCTGATTCCTTTGACATTTCATGGTCACACAGGCTGGTGTGCTTCTTCCACGTGGGCTTTGTTGCTTCTGAGCTAGATGGCTGCTTGTTTTCTTTCAAGTCTTTAAGACCCCAGATGCTATATCTTTTGATAGCTGGGCACCATCAACTTTAGTCTCCACTTTTGCTTATGCACACATTTGTCTTCTGGGATCATGTCTGGAAGGTGAACGTCATGGAATGTCAATTTAATAGAACAATGTGTTCTTGGACTGAGGAATACTTAAGTGGAGGCCCAGTGTCCATCTGATCCCTTAATACTAACCCTATAAGTATATGCACATAGACCTATTTTCCCCATCATCATATAAAAATATATTTACCTATGTATATGCCGTATTTAGACCTCTCTAAATGCCGTTTGTCTCATATTTCTTTCCTCTATTTTATTTTGCTTTCCTCTTGTCCCACTATCATGCTCAGCCTCCCTTTGGGTTTCAGTATTTCTTTCTGTTACATTACTCTTGATCAGTCCCTATCAGGTCTCTCACACCCACCTCGCCACTGATTTTGGATCACTGATTGTTCCCTGGTCCCTGGGTTGGTCAACACCATCTCTTCCCCACCCTCCCCTGCCTCCCCCTTTCCCATGACCCTCCGGAACCATCAGTCCCATTTTCTCAGGACCATCAGTCCTGTTTTCTCCTCAGGACTGTTCACCCAGCCTATCTTATCTAGATAAACTTGCAGAGATAATAATATGTTAAAAAAAAAAAAGAACACAAGACATCGGAAGATGAAGTGACCAAAAAAACCAAAATGATGACGACAACAAAAACCAATGTTCAGAAAAAGCACATAAATAAGTAAAAAAATAGAAATAATAATAACATAAGAAAAACCTGTAAATAGTTCAAGGTGTGTTCATTGACCCCAGAAGTGTCCCCCAGTTGAGTCTGATGAAACCTTGATAATTTATAAATTATTTCTATTTTCACATATTACACAGTTCGCTGTCTCCCTTTACCCACATTTGTATTGTTTGTCCTCCTCCAGGGGGAAGGGGTGGTGCTATACATTAATCATTGGATCATTGAAACTGGTTCCCCCTTCTCCCCATTACCTTCCCCCTACTTTCATGATCTCGCTTCTCCCATTGTCGTTCCTCAGGGTTTTATCTGTCCTGGATTCCATGTGACGAGAATTCTCATCTGTACCAGTGTAGTCAGATTTGTAAGGAAGAACTGGGGATATGATATTGGTGGTGGGGAGAGGTGTGGTGGTGAGGAGAGGAAGCATTAAAAAATGGAGGAACGTTGTTTATTTTCTTAGTGCTATGCTGACTTGTTCCTTCCTTGTGACCCTTCTTTGGGGGGATGTCCAATTGTCTATAAATGGGCTTTGGGACTCCATTCCTATTCCCCTCTTTGCATCGAAATGTCTGTTTGTTTGGAGTCTTCTGATTTCTGATTCCTGATCCTATTGGGTGTGTTTTTTCCATGTGGGCTTTATTGCTTCTCTGCTAAATGGCCACTTGTTTACCTTGTGTTAGTCTGGGTAGACTAGAGAAACAAAATCATAAACACATGTATGTATATAAGGGAAAGGTAAGGTTCATATACAAGAGGAATGGAACATTGAGAAAGCATCCCAACCCAGTCCAATCCAAGGTCATAAGTCCAATATTAGCCTATATGTCCGATACCAGTCTATAAAGTCTTCTTCCAACTCACAATACATGTGTAATGGCACCAGGACAATCACAGGCCAATGAGTGCAGTGTCTTGTGCATCCAGCGACAGTAGAAGCATCCTGGCGCTAACAAGGGTCTCCCCATGGCTCCTCATTTCCAGGGCTCAGGATCCATCAGCCGTATCCAGTGATGGTAAAAGCATCTCAGTGCTGACAGGGCTCTTTCTTTTGCTTTCCTGGCTTCAGAGGTTTGGTTCCATCAGGGTAAGCCCAAGTGGCTTCTCCTCTGGCTCCTCCAGATTCCAGGATTCAGGATCTATCAGCAGGCTGCCATGTTGTCAGTTGTGCATCTCCAAGGAACAGAGTCAAGTCTATCACCTTCAATTGGGAAATACTGTGAGACTTCCCAGAATTCTCAGGAGAAAGCCATGTCCACACAGAGGCCTCATTGGATATTGCCAGATTGACACGCTAGATTCCAACCCTCTAGTTCCAGTGCTGAAATTGACACTGATCAGTGACTACCACAACCTTCAAGCCTATAAGACCCCAGACACACTCTTTTGTATTACCTGGACACCCACAGCTTTCTTCAAAACATTAGCTTATGCACCTATTTTGTCTTCAGCGACCATGTTGGGAAGGTAAGCATCACAGAATTCCAGGTTATTAGAACAAAGTGTTCTTGCATTGAAGGAGGACTTGAGTAGGGTCCCAATGTCAGTCTGCTACCTAAATAGTTAACATATAAAATTATGTATATAGATCTATATTCCTATGGTTATATATTAATATATTCACATATACATATCTATGTTTATACCTCTATAAATATGTTTTGCCTCCTAGTTCTTTCCTTTATTTTCTTTTACTTTCCTTCTGTCCCACTATAACGTTACACCTTTATTCTGCTCTCTGTACTTCCTCTTGGCTGCATGGCACTTGATCAAACCCACCAGGCATCCTATGCCCTCCTTGCCATCAATTTTAGATCTCTTATTGTTCCCTTGTCTTTGGGTTTGTTGGCTCCCACTTTCGTCCTCCACCTCCTCCTCTTCCATGCCCCCTGGATATCCCTACATTTTCATAAAAGTTGACATAAAATCGTCTAATTATCACATGTGTATATTTGAAATGAACAATTAAGTGAATAAATGGCATATGATGGATGCAGGTTTCTCACTGTTGTAATAAAAACAAACTCACTGCCGTTGAGTCCGTTTTTACTCAGAATGAGCCTACAAGACAGAAGAAAACTGCTCCTGAGGGCTTCGTGGGCTGTAAGTCTTTACAGGAGCGGAAAGCCACAGCTTTCTCCCTTGGGACAACAGGTTGATTTGAAATGTGGCCTTTGCCGTTACCCTTTAGTGCTACCAGAGCTCCAACTATTATAGTAGGAGGTTACAAATAATTAAGGCACAAAAGCTAGAATGATATATATAGTACTGCATTAGAATTAGAGACATCAATGTGAACTTACATTAGATAGAATATAAATACAGATGGTAGCGATTAGAAATATCAAAATATTTAAAAAATAAATATTGAAATATTACATATAGAAATAATTAGAGATATGGGTTCCACTGATGTTATAGATTGAATTGTGTCCAACCAAACTGTATGTTGTAAATCCTATGCCTTTGGAGGAAGCCCTCAAAGACTGGAAAATGGAGGAAATCGTTTAAATCAGTGACAAAGAACTTCTATGAATTGTGTTCATGTGTTTGATGGAAAGTGGATCTTATAAGCTATCAACTTGAATACATGGCTGTAAAGTTTTTAGGAACTGGTTTCTGCTTCGTTTTTCCTCAAAGCATATAGTGAAATGTGAGAGAAAAGAGATGAACTTAAAAATAACTGTGTTGTTGAGCAAATAATCTGAACATCTGGATTACATGAAGAAGAGTTCAGCACCAGGATGGAAGGAAGACTCATTAACAACCTGCAATATGCAGATGATACAGCCCTGCTTGCTGAGAGCTGAGAGAACTTAGTGCACGTACTGATGAAGATCAAAAACTACAGCTTTGAAAAGGGACTATACTTCCGTGTAAGGAAAACAAACATCTCACAACTAGACCAATGGGCAACATCTTGATAAAAGGAAAAAGGATTGATGTTTTCAAGGATTTCATTTTATTTGATTCCACAGCAACACCCACAGTAACAGCAGTTAAGAAATCAAATGGCATTTTGCATTGGGTACGCTGGCTTCACAAGACCTCTGTAAAGAGTTTAAGACACTGATGGATGGAAAGTTGATGATCTGAAATTTGAAACCCCCCTCCCACCTAATTTATCATTTTCTAAATTATAAATAAATGAAGTGTTAAAGATCAAGTGCAAAGTCCCTGGAGGACTAAAGTACACCTACCCCAGTCCATTATATTTTCCATTGACACACATGCACAGACTATGAATAAGTGAGACCAGAGAAGTACCGATGCATTTTTTGGCAAAGAATTTTGAAAGTACCACGGACTGCCCAAAAGAACGAACAAATCCATTCTGGTGAAGGTGCCGTCAGGATGGTCCTTGGAGCAAAGATGTTGAGGCTTTGTCTCACATATTGCAGCCAGGTCATCAGGAGAGACCCGTCCCTGCACACGGACATCATGCTTGGGAGAGTAGAAGACCGGTGAAAATGAGTAAAAGCATCTGGACGCTGGATCGTCCTGGTGGCTGCCACCATGGCCTCGGACGTAACAGCGATTGTGAGGCAGACACAGGACCAGGCAGGCTTTCTTTCTGGTCCTTAGAGTCACTCTGGTCAGAGCCAAAAACACGGCACCCGGTGACGGCAAACATTCTCACGCCTGTCTCAAAGTCTTGTTCCGTAGATGCCCAGACACATGGCTTGCAGACGAGTGTGTCCTCCTCCGTATCCGATCCTGTGCTTTACAGCGAGCACTCATTAAATATTTGTGAACAAAGATAAACTCGTCAGGTATCGAATGCTTGACATGTGCCTAGACACCACACCAAACGCTTACAATGAATCCTTATAACCCTATGAAGTAACTCATTTCCTCCCATTTCCAGGGCATGAAACTGACCTATGTGATCATTCCGTAAATGGAAAGTCTTTGATTCGAAAGAAAGTTTGAGTTCAGCGCCACACCCTTGGCTCTCATCCTCAGAGAAGAGAAGGGGAAACAAATGGCCAGAAGCCAAAGAAGGAGGCACACACCCAGAGGGAGCCCAGGCACTTCGCTCCTCAGTGAGTAACCCCAGCAAGGTGGGAAGTGATTCAATATTAGTGTTTCAAAGGAATGACGCATATGGATTTGCATCAGTCTAAGAGCTATAAAAATAGGAACTCTACTGTTGTTGCTCCTGCTGGTATTGTTAAGAGCCTATGTGCATCAGAACGAAACATTGCCCCATCCAGGGACATCTTTCGTGGTTCTTTCGTCTGATTTATAAAACTACAAACTTCTGAGTGAGAAAGACACAATTCTAAATAAAATGGTCCCAAATAGAGAAAGGAAAATAAAAGAACCCTATCAAATGAAGCAGAACTTGGAAAATCCTGTTGTACAAACTAAGAACATGTGCCCTAGAATGTTCATCGATGTTCATCAAGGACATGACTACATAATCTTTTGTCAAAGAGATTAAGCCTCTCACTTATGGATCTAAGAAGTGACCACAGCAGAAAACCCATTAGATTATATTGAAAGTTAGAGGCGGGAAAATGAAAGACTATTGTCAGCCTCTTGAAATTCAGGAGGAAAAAACACAAAGGAGTTATATCTATTGATTTCCAAGAAAGGATAATCTCTGGGGGCAGTTCAGTTATCAGTAGAACTGCTAGAAGGAGCGTCAGAAGCAGGACACTCTCAATTTTAAAGGGTGGACAACCATCCCTTGGGTGTCAAAGAGTGAGGTCACAGTCTCTTAGTTCAAAAAATCAAACCTTTGTCAATTTTGTTCCAGCGTATGTAGCTGCCATTAAGGTGTACAAGGAGGATTAGGCTGCCGCCCAACAAAAAGCAGAGGGGACTGGTCTACATGCCCATGGAGAAGAAGAATCAGGAAATGGGGTTCCCACTCAGAGGGCCAAGAAGAATGAGGTCACCTAAAGCCAAAGGAGCACAGTTGCCCTTCTTAATGTTCCAGAAGGCAAAACTGAAGTCCACGGTTATGCAGACACCACTTAGAATCCAGAGAACATGGCTAAAACCCAGTATCTGGAAAGGAGGGTGTGTTAGTCCACGTAGACTAGAGAAACAAATTCATAAGCACACATGTATATAAGGGAGAGGCTTATATACAAGAGGAATGGAACATTGAGAAAGCATCCTAACTCAGTCCAGTCCAAGCCCACAAGTCTGATATTAGCCCATATGTCTGATACCAGTCTATAAAGTCTTCTTCAGATTCACGAAGCACATGCAATGATGTCGAAGGCAGGACAATCACAGGCCAATGGGTAAGAAAACCTTTGTATCCAGTGGCATTGTAAGCATCTCAGTGCTGGCAGGGACCTTTTTTGTGACATCTCAAGCATCTCAGCACTGGCAGGAGTCTCTGTGATTTTTCTGACTTCAGAAGTCTGGTTCCATCGGGGTAAACCCATGTGGCTTCTCCTCTGGGCTGTCTCATGGGGAGCCGTGCTTATGTCTTGTTAGTAGAGCGCCTCCAAGGGATTGAGTAGTGGGTCTGTCATCTCCAAGAAGGAATTACCACAGGCCACAGAATTCTCAAGAGAAGGCCATGCCCACACAGAGGTCTCATTGACATCCCCAGATTGACAGACCAGACTCCATCTCTACACTCTTACTACTCGGGTCGACACCAGATTAGGTAACTGCCACACATGGCTATTGCTCAGATGGTCTTAGGGAAGATAAAATTATTTTAAAGCCTTGAAAGCTATTGCAATTTGTTCTACTGAGTTTTGGACCTACTTAGTGTCTTTTATCCTTTGTTTCCCTCCAGTTTATCCAATTTGTAATGGATTTATCTTTTGTCTGTTCTAGCACTGTAACTTAGAGACAAAACAAATGACTGTAGTTTACCTTTCATATGTTCACAGACGAGAAGGAATTTTGCTCCAGGATGGAATACACCTACCCCTTAAATAACAAAGTGTTGGATTATAATGAAAAGTATAAAATAATTATCAGAGTCCATGCTATTATAAATAAATGATGGATTGGATAAATGAATAAATCAGGGAGAATAGACAAACAGCCCACGTAGAATTCTAAATAATTTTTGTAGGTATCCTGCCTTCCGGGAAGTGGAACATAATTCCTTTAGTATGTGCTGTGCATCATGACTTTCTTCAAAGAGTTCAGCGTGGAAAAGAGGGATTGAGGCAACTTCTTAGTGGAGAAAATGAGCACACACTAGCTCATTCAGATGATCAAGGTCTGTCAGGAATGGTGATGTCATTTTGAAAGGAAGTACTCCTACATAGATTGACAGTTTCAGAAGCCCACGGGAGCAGTGCTCCTCTGCCACAGAGGGTCACTCTAAGTCAGAATTGACTCAGTGGCAGTGGGTTTTGTTTTGGAACAAGTAGATTTAATTACATACACTTGAAGTGTCCTTTCCTGATTTCTTCAGGTAACTTTTGGTGGTTGAAGTTTACCTGAGACCAATTAATTGCAAAGATGCATTGTAAGTCAGGAAGCTTTGGTGACCTGAGAACCGTCTAACATTCAGGGACACAAACAATGAAGAGAATAACATCTCTCAGTCATCAGCAATCAGTAAATCAATGCTGCTTGGGTCTGGTTATTCGGTTAGAAACAAATCTACCTCATTATTCCATCCTGGCCCACAGTTCTTTATTTGACGCCTCAAGAATTCATGACAGTCTGACAAAATCTTGAGCCTCATATGCAGTCGTTTTTATTCTTTTTTTCGCATTTCTAAGTCCAACTCTCAAAATAAAGTTTGAGTATGAAGAGAAAATATTTTCAACAGATTAATGTATTTTGCACAATGTAATAAGCTTAAACCTATCCTTATCAATCCCAACTATATATTTATTTAATATATTATTTTAATATTTTAATTGTAGATTAGGTGGAGCTTTAAGTTTCAGCACATCATATTTGTATTTAGCAATGTAAACAGCTTGTCAAGCCTCCTAATCGCTTACCCAGTCCCAGCCCCCATTTTTTTCTCTCATCTCCCTCTTATAGAATATTATGTTCTCCAGGCCCCACTTCACGCCTCTTTACTCTCTAGCCATGCTTCCCCATCTTTTTCTTTTCCTCCCACTCCTAGTAATCATCAAACTCTGCTTCTTTGGATATGAAAAAATGGTATCTTGATTTTTTTCTTTTATACCTATTCTTTTTTTTAATAGCAACTCATATAATATTTGTACTTTTGCATTTGAATAACTTCATTCAGATATTGTCCTCCAAATCTATTCATATCATGATGTGCGTTATAGTTGCATCATTATTCTTCAGTATGCTATTGTGTGTATTAGTCCCAAAGTTATTCATCCATTTACCCCGTCCTCCACTGATGAGCATTTAGGTTTGTTTTCATTGCCTTGCTATTGTGAATAGTCCTGCGATAAACACAGACGTGCATATATATGTCCTCATGCATGCATGAATATAGCAAATAGAGGCATGTGGTATTTCTATTCCCAGTTGTTTGAGGAATGCCTGATTGCTTCCACAGTGGTCTTACAGCAGTTTATGAAGATTCCAGTCTTTCCACAACCTCTTCAGCCTTATTTTCAGTTTTTAAAACTTTGTTATTGACTGAGCCCTTGTGGAGTAGTGGTTGTGTGTGGAACTCCAGCCCACAGGGTTGACAGTTCAAATCCATCAGCAGCTCTCTAGGAGCAAGCCTGGGCATCCTACTCCCACCAAGGCAGTGATACCACAGAAAACAACAACTTTGTTATGAATATCAGTGTGACATGATATCTCATTGTTCTATTTGCATTTCTCAAATGGCTAATGATTGTGAACATTTCTTTATATGTTTGTTGGCCATATGGATGTCTTCTTTGGTGAACTGTTTGTTGTTCTTTGAACTTTTAAAAATTGGATTATTATTATTTGTTGTTGTTGTTATTGTTGAATTGGTACCAGTTTCTATATATTTTAGGGATTAGTCCTTTGTCCAATATATCATTGCCAAATTTTTCCCCAGTCTAGGGAATTTCAATTTTATCTTTTAAAAAGTTTTCTGTTCCTTTCCGTAACAGCCATTTTACTTTTTTGATGAAGTGTTTTGTTGCATACAAATATCTTATTTTTAGAAGATTACAATCATCTATTTTAATCTTGTGTGCATATTTTTTTTATGCTCAACAGTACATTTATGCTGTGTGTTAGAACCCTTAGGTTTGACATTGTGGGTTTACATTTTGACTTTTAATCCAACTTGATTTCACTTTGTATATGGGGTAAGGCATGGGTCTTATTTCATTCTTTTATAGATGGAAATATTATTATTCTAGTATTATTTGTTGATGAGACTATTTCTTCTCTCACTTCATGTATTTCAGCCTTTTTTCAAAAAGCAGTTGTCTCTAGGTCAGTGGATTTATTTGGGAGTTCTCTATTCTGTATTCTGTTCTATTTGTTCTATGAATCTGTAATTTTACCAGTACCAGGCTGACTAATGTATTAGTCTGAGTAGACTAGAGAAACAAACTCATAAACACTCATATGTGTGTAAGAGAAAACTTATATCAAAGTGTAATTATATATTAAGAAAACATTCTAGCCCTGTCTAGATCAAGTCCATAAATTTGATATGAGCCCATATGTCTGACACCAAGCTATAAATTCCTCTTCACACTCATAAAACACATGCAATGATGCCAAATACAGGAAAATTATAGGCCAGTAGGTGGAAAATCTTGTGGATCCAGTAGTGGTAGGGTCATCTCAGCACTGGCAGGGAGGGTTCTCCATGTAGTTCCTTCAGCTCCAGGCCTCTAGTATAGCTTGATGTATCTTATTAGCAAGTGTGTCTTGCATGAAATGATCCTGTGTCCTGCCTCCAGCATGCTATTTATCTACTTAGTGCCTTCAAATGAGGACATCAAACTGTAACCTGATTGACAGGCAAAACTCCCACCCCTTCACTCTTAAATCTCAGATTGACAACAGGTTACATAACTACCACAGCTACATGGCTGTGTAGTTGAGATCAGAAAATGAGTGGCTTCCTATTTTGTTCTTCAGTAATTATTTGTTAATGTTAGGTCATATTCTTCATCATATAAATGTGGTGATTAATTTCTTATTTCTTTAAAGAATGATGCTGGAATCAAGATTGGAATTGCATTATCTTTATAGATGGCTTTGAAATTTTGAAATATTGAATTTTAACTATGTTAAGCCTTCCTATTCATGAGCATTCATATTTATGTTGGTCTCTTTTGGCTTCTTGTAGTAATAGTTTGGTTTCTTTTTGTTGTCTAATAGCTGTGGCTAGAATTTCCAGCACAATACTGAATAAGCATGGTGATACGTGACCTTCTTGTCTGGTTCTCAATTGCAAGGGCAATGCTTTCAGTTTTGTCCCTTTTAGTGAGTTGTTGGCAGTTATTTTAGTGTTTATGGTCTTTATTATATTGAGGAATTTCCCTTCTGTTCTTTTTTGCTGAGAGTTTTTATCAAGAATGAGTGTTGGATTTTTGTCAAATGCTTTCTCTGTATCAATTGATATTCTGTATTTCCTTTCATTTTTATTTACATGGTGAATTATATGAATTATTTTTCTAACTTTGAACTATTCTTACATAGCTGAATATTCCCCATATGTTAGTATATTCTCCTTGTCACAATGTATATATTTTTGGATTTTTTTACCTATCAGCTAGGATTTTGTTGAGAATTTTCACATCTGTGTTCATAATGTATAAGGATGATAATTTTCTATTTTGGTGGTCTCTTTATTTGGTTTGGTAAAAGGGTTATGCTCACTTCATAATATGGATTTGAGAGTTTGTTCTTTTTTTGTATTCTGGAATAGAGTAGAATTGGTGTTAATTATTCGCTGAATGATTGGGAGAATTCTGTCGAAGTCATATAATTATGTTTGTTGAGAGTATTTTGTTGTTGTTGTTGAGAGTATTTTAATGACCCGATCTATTTCTTCTCCTTTTCATGTGGCTGTTCAGGTTTTTTACATCAGTCTGTGTTAATTTAGATAGGTAGTGTGGTTCTAGTAATTTTTCCATTTCATCTAGGTTTCCTTTAAGTGTACTCATTTGTATTGCCAGGTTGTTATCATTTTAATTTCAGTTAGTTCTGTTGTAATGGTCCCCCCTTTGTTTCTTATTTATGACATTTGCTTTGTCTCCTTCTCTATTATTAAGATTTTCAGTGAATGGTAAATTTTGTTAAATTTTTGAAAGAACAAACTTCATGTTTTATTGATTTTTCCCCCCTGATTCATTTATTTCGGTTCTAATTTTGATTATTTCTTTTCTTTCTGCTCTAACTTTAATTATTTCTTTTCTTTTCTTTTTTTTTGGGGGGTGGGGTGGGGTGGGTGCATCACTACCCTCTGGTGGTCGTGGGAGTTACCCAGCGCTGCTCCTGAGAGCTGCCACTGGATTTGAAACGCCAAGCCCGCGGCCCACTGTCCCACACTCAACCAGTTACGCCACCGGGGCTCAGCCCCAATTATTTTTCTTCGGGTGGCTGAATATTTATTTTGCTGCTCCTTTAATTATTGAAGATGTTGGTTTAAGATTGATTTTGGTTCTTCTTTGATGTATATGCTTATTATTATAAATTGCCCTCTGAGTATAGCCTTTGCTGTTTCTCTAATGTTTTTGAAGTGTTATATTTTTGTTTTGTTTTTTTTTGGTGGGAGTAGGAGGCCCAGCCTTGCTGCTGGATTTGAACCTCCAATGGGCTGCAGTCCCGCGCACAACCACTACACCACCAGGGCTCAGCCCCCTCAAGGGATTTTTAACTTAATTTTTATTTGTTTAATTTTCCAGTACTTTTTCAACACAATATTCTATAATTTCTATGTGTTACTTTTTTTTCCCAATGATTTTATTTTATTGGGTGATATTTTACATTTTCCCCCTCACTGATTTTTCCATTGTTGATTTATAATTTTATAGCATTGTGAGCTGAGCAAAAATGATTTGTAATATCTCTGTGATAATTGGGTGTTTTGTGCTAACCTGACCAAGAGGAACACGTGGGATTAATCAGGTCACAGTTTGATCGGAAGGCAAAGAGGTCAATAACTCTGCAAGTCTCCCCCCACACACACCCCTTGCCCCCACACCCCCGCTCTCTGGTGATCAGAGTGTGCTCATGTGTGCTGCTGCTTTAGCTAGTTCTGGATCTCAGCCTGTGAGCTACACTATCTGTGGGCCAGACCAACCAGTTCTGTCACTAGAGTTTGAAGTCCCTTTGAGAAAAGACCTGCTCCCCCACGTTGCTGACACTTACAGTGTTTGAGCTTGAGGCGGGTGGATCCGGGCTCCTTGCATTGGTTGGGTTTGATATTCCCCCTGGCCTGCTTTGCTAAGTTTCTGAGCTTTTCACTCTTGGCTGCTTAAGACACTGAAAAACGAAGTTTACATGTTGCCTACCTTAAATCTGCTTTCTTTGAGGAACATGACAGGGAACCAGACAAAAGAATTATGATGATAATTTCTGTGAAAGAGCACTTGCACATGCTTGCCGACGAAATTTCATCGTACATTCCAAGTCTACCTGATGTCCACCCCATTTGCACTTGCCAGAAGCCCATTCACAGTCAAAGTTGAAGATGTTCCTTAGACAACACCAGAAGAATTCATTGAGCTTATTAACAGTGATGCAGCGAGAACGGGTTTCTCTGCAATGCCAGTTACAAAATTCTGGATCAAGTGTTTGCAGTCATATCCTGTTCTGTCTGAGACTTTGTTGTGCCTTCTTCCATTTCCAACAACACATGTCTGCCTATGATTGTAGGAAACAGGGTTTTCCAGCGTGTTGGTTATCACGTCTAAATGCAGAAGTAGACTTATTGTGGAAGATGATCTTCGTTGTGCTCTTGCAAAGACCTAGTGAGAAAGAAGCGATCTCAGTCTCCGCACATACTGTTGCCAAATGTAGCAATGTAACTTACTGTTGTTCTATTAAGACTGTTGGTCATGCTACACCATGCTTCAAGACAAAATACCATTTATTTGTAATTAGAAGTGAGTATTTCACAATGCTTATTGCATACGTTTCACAATAATTACATATTGTTATAGAATTAATCGTTATGCTTCAATTATGTTCAATTTGTAACAGTGTGGGAAACTGCAGCCCTCAGGGCTGAGGGTTCAAATTCAGCAGCAGCTCTCCAGGAGCAAGGCTAGGCTTCCTACTCCCACCAGGGCAGTGATGCCACAAAAAACAAACCAAAACAAAAACAACAACAACAACAACAACAACAAAGAAAACACATCCTGCATATTAGATTTTTACATTAGGGTTCATAATAGTAGCAAAATTACAGTTATGAAATAATGAAAACAATTATATGGTTGGGGGTCACAACAACATGAGGAACTGTTATTAAAAAGTTGTGACATTAGGAAGGTTGGGGAGTCACTGCTCTAGAGAACCCTGTCTGAAACAATCTCACTGTTTTAAAAGTTATTAGACTTTGTTTGGGGGCCCAGCATTTGGTCTGTCTATTCTGGAGAAATCTACATGTGAAATGGGAAAAAAAAGTATATTGAGTTGTCTATAGATAGAGGAGTGTGTATATATATATATATATATATATATATATATATATATCAAGCTGATTAATTATGTTATTAAGCTCTGTGATTTTTCTTTCCATTTGTTCTGTTCTCTCATCAGAATGGTGCATCGAAGTAGAGTGTTGTTATCTATCTCTCTGTTCAACTTTCTAAGCATTTGATTGGTGTATTTTGAGTATCTTTCATTCATGTATAGATGTCTATTGTGCCTATGTCATCTTGTTCAGCTGTCCTTTCAACCATAATATAATTCCTTTCTTGGTCTATCATGATGAATTTTGCCCTGATGCTTTTTATTTCAGAAATTAATATCCCTCTGCCTTAGTAGTTACCATTGACATCATATATTTCTTCCATCCTTTGCTTTTATTTTTATCTTTGTGTATAAGGTGCGTTTAGTGTAAACAATATTTGATGTAAACAGTATTTTCTTACACATTGTTATTCTAAGCCACTGACTGGTGTATTTAATTCGTTTATATTCACGCTGTTTTTGCTAGGTACGAATGAGTATATTGCTCTCATTTTTTTGGTTTGTTGTGCCTTGGTTTCTTTGGGCCTGGTAATTTTCTATGTAAGGCAGTGAGTAGCACGATGGGTTGCTGATGCAAAGTCAGCGGTTTGAAACCACCAGCCCTCCTGGGGAGAAGGATGAAGCTTTCTGCCGTCATAAAGAGTTGCAGTTGCAGGAACTCAAAGGGACAATTCTCCTCTGCTATGAGTCAGAATTGGTCTTGATGGTAGGATGTGCTTTTTTTTTTTTTTTGAGTTAGCTTGTATTTTTTCTTTGCTATTATTTTAATGCTTACTAGACCTTTATGCTTACCCCCCATACTCAGCCCCCATCTTTTTTAATGATATTTTCCCCATTTTCTTTTGAAGTTTTTTTTGACTATTACTTTCTTCCCAAGTTTAGACAGTCTTTTCTTTCTTGTGAATCATCACTTGATTACTACATTAGAATTTTATAATTTTCTTTATTGTGAATCATATCTTTGACTATATTTTCAGTCTTATAATTTTGTTTTTCTTGGAGTACTGCCTTAAGTAATTTGTTCTATGTAATAGTTTGCTGATGTTTATTCTTTGTCAGCAGTATTCCCCTCCTTAGTAATTTTTGTAAGATTGGCCTTGTTTTTACAAATATCTTTAATTTCTCCTTATTTAGAAATGTTCTTATTTCTTCCTTGTGTTTGAGGGATAATTTTGCTGGGTATAAAAGTCTTCACTGATAGGTTTTAAAAATAGTTTTATGTATGCTATTCCATTGTGTTGTTGCTTGAATGATTTCTGCTGAAAAATCAGAGCTTTCTCTCTTTTTCCCCTTTTTTTCTGCCTCCTTACCACATCCCCAGCTTTCCCCCCACCTCCACCCTACTTTGGGCCCACATCTCTCTCCCTGGCTCGGTCCTTGGCTTTCCAAACTTCCTTTATCTCCTCCAGAATTTATTCTTTTTTTCCCCCAGAGCTTATTCTTATTGATTCCCCTTTATAGATAACTTTTGTTTTTTTTCCCATGCAGCTTTCTTTGTCCTTTATATTGGAAAGTTTGAATACAATCTCTTGTGGTTTGCTTTGAGAAGTTATCTGTGTGGTATTCTTTCAGCTCCTTGAATGTTTCATTTTTTCTTTTTTATGATGTTCGGGAAGGTTTTTATTTCCCCAGAAATTCTTGGATTATTTATTCTGTGGGTTTCTCTATTTCTTCCTGTTCTCAAATACTAATGAGGTTTGAATTATTTTTCTTGATAGTGTTTCACATAATTATTATATTTTCTTCACATTTTCCTCTTTTTATTGATTTTTCTCATATATTGCTATTGAGAGATTTTCCTTCCAGCTCATTAATTCAGCTTTCCATTGCTCCACCTCTAGTGTTTCGAACTTTCAAGTGTTGTCAGATAGTTAGTATTAATCTTTTGGTTTTCTATTTAGAATTAGTGTATAGTTTCAAGTTTTTCATTTGTTTTGTCAGGTTTCTCATCATCTTTCCCTTAGTTTTTCTACAGCCTTTTCAATCTGTGTGCTTCTGTAGTTCTCTAGAGCTTTCTCTCCATTTAGGAAAGTACTTAGGAATTATTCTTCTGAATTCCTTTTCCAGTAATTACAATACTTGTAAATTTTCCTTCCAGAGGGCCCTTTGATTCTATACAGTGGTCACTCATTTTTGTCCCTCTATCTTGCTTCTTCATGTGAACAGATATTAGCTATTGTCTTCAAGAAATTGACTATTGTTTTCAAGACATGGCATTGTTTATTGTCTTTATTTCTTTTTTTCTTGATCAGGTGATAATGGAGGGGTCAGTGACCCTCATCTAATAGTTGCAACTGCTGAAGTGTAGAGGGTGGATGGAGAATATTAGGAGGCTTAACCGTGGCAGTTGCAGCAAGAAAGAAATAAAAACAAACAAAAGGAAGATGCAAACACACACATTCATAACAAGACCAAGCTAATAACCACCCCTCATCCCACACACAAAGAACCAATATCGTATTTCCCTTTCTTCTCATCAGTGTGTGCTTTTCCAGCACTCATTCCATTGGTCTATAGAAGGATTGCAGCCTTGAGTGTACCAGTGTGAGTGTTGATGGACACTGGTCAACAGACAGTTGGAGAAGTTATGGGTGACTTCATCACTATTGTCCTGTGTCTCACCACCTGTGGCTTACCCAAACAACAAAAGAATAGGGAAATAAATCCAAACAAGCGCCCAAATCCTAAACCCAAACCGGTCCTTTTTGTAAGGACCCCTTCCTAAGGCTCTTCTCCAGGGTTATCGGGTTGTGGGCACTAGGGATGCCACTCAGTATCTTTGTTATCAAGCCAAAAGAAGGGACAGCAACGGTAACAAAACACAAGAAGAAGCAGGGGTGGGGGTGCGGAATCCTGTCTGCCAGTCATGAAGCGGCTTTATTCTTATTCCCAAGCTACTGCTGCCCTTCTGAGGCTTTGTTGCAGCCGTCTGTGCAGGAGCTGTGGCCAAGGGGTAGATTCCAGCCTCTGCGTCCATGGTTCTGAGTGGAAATCTGTGGGTCTGTATCACCTCCAAACCCTAGGTGCCATGGGAAATATGGTATAATTCAGTACCTCATCTGTTCTCAGTCGGGAAGTTCTGCCGAAGGTGGGGCAAGTCTGATGGGACCACCGCACAAGAGTTATCATTGCCGAGAAAATTCCGCTGTAGCAGAAATATTCATTGCTGTTGTTGTTAGGCCCCGTCCAGTCAGTTCCAACTTATATACCAATACACAATAGAATGAAACACTTCCCGGTATTGTACCATCTTCACAATTATTCTTAGATTTGAGCCTCTTGTTGCAGCCACAGCTCCTGCCCAGACAGCTTCAACGAAGCCTCCAACAGGCTCATAGCTGTGCAGTAATGTACCGAATGAACAGATTCACGAATAAGAGCTGGGTGCAAGGTTTTCACCATTTGTCTGTCAGTTTGTCATACTGTGATGATTCACGTGTTGCTGTGATGCTGGAAGTCATGCCACTGGTATTCCAATTGCTAGCAGAGTCACCCAAAGGGAACAATTTTCAGCCTCTGCGCCCATGGTTTTTTCTGTTCACCCGGTGGATGTGGGAAACGAGATTGGCCACCTTTCACGTAGTCGAGTGCTCCAGGAATTGTTTCTCAGTGTGGGAGGGGTTACCGCACTCAGAGTTGACCAGCAGAGTTAGCTGCTCCTCTGGATCAGTTGATGTGAGCGCTACCCTCGCAGTTCCCGTGCTGGGTTTTAGCTCACTTCTTTTCCATTCGTCAGAGATTCAGGTCCCTAGATTTTCCTTCTGTATCTGATTTCGCCACATCTTTGCTGAAGAGGGTTGTGTGATGCACCTGCGGAAGGTGCTATATTTTGCTGGAGGTTCTAACCATGTCTTTTTGGCTTTGTGTAACCAGTAGTTCCCCTATAGTAAATGCAAAACATCAAGACAGTTGCTACTCAGTCTATTCTAATGCATGGCAACCCTCATGTATTATAGAATTAGACTGTTCCTTAGGATTTTCTTGGTTGTACTTTTCATGAAAGCAGATTGCCAGGCCTTTCTTCCCTGGCACTTGGCATGGGTTTGAATTGCCAACCTTCAAGAAAGTAGTCAAGAATAGGCTGAGCCCCGGTGGCGTAGTGGTTGTGTGTGGGACTGCGGCCTACTGGGATGGAGTTTCAATTCCAGCTCCCAGGAGCAAAGGCTGGGCCTCCTACTCCCACCACCTGAGGGCAGTGATGCCTAAAATAAAAAGAATAAAAAAATAAAAAAAAAAAAAACAAAGTAGTCAAGAGCAAAATGTGTACCACCCAGGGACTTTAGCACATGTATTAAGTTTTCGGGTTTTTTAATTGATGTTATCTGAATAGCCTAGCATTTAATGTGAAAGTCAGTTTTATATTAGTTTTAGCTTTTGTTTTCTCTCAAATCCAAGTGTTTCCTTTGGCTAGGTGAAGAGAGCTTTCCCAGAAAAGTTTCTTTTTTGGCTGTTAGTTTACTTCCTGTCTCTAGTTGTGTGTAGACAGTCTGGAAAACACACTTTTCTCCTTACACTGCCAGCTTCTTTTAAATTTTCTTAATTTCAAATTCTGTGGATTTCATGTGCCATCTTTTCATGTGATAGATAGAGGCTTGATGAAGGTTTACTCATGTGATTTAACTTTGGAAAACGCTTTGTGAGCTAAACAGTATAATTTAGTTAGTAAAATGTTCCAAGATGCCTTAATCTTATCTATGAGTATTTATCAGTGTTCAGAAAGTACTGCGTGACCCTGTGTGCAATGAGTCATCACATCACCCAAAAAGGCACAGGGATTAACACAGAAGTGCCAGCAAGAGAAGAACCGATGCATTTCAAGGCCACAAATCTCCAATCCCTTTTAGCCTTCATGATTACTGCAGCATTATTATTTCTACTTTTTCCATTTGACTTCAAATGTATACAAATCCATGTTATTTGATTCTGATGCTGGCTTTTTTTTTTTTTTTTAATACCGATAGAGGCCTAGGGACGACTTTATTGCTCAATTCCAGAGCAAAGGGATGAGGTTAAAGGAGGTTTCTTGGCACTTGTGAGGCAGAACAGTGTTTTCTTTGTCTTCCTACATTCTCTCGGGCTTGGCTCCGGCCTCTTCTTGGATAGCACTCACGCTCTCAGACACACTGGCCTTCAGCCAGCCTGGCCCCCAGACTTCACCTAAGCAATCCTCTTCAGGCAGCTGCAGTTCAGCTGGGAAGACAGTAACTCCCTCTGTTCAGCAATTGACCTTCCAGAAAGTTTCCTGATCATTTTGTGAATCTAACACCTGATATAAAATTTCTAATGACCAAATTTGCACCCGAAGGAGATCTGAAACTATGTGCCCATCTCATTGTTAAGACCTTTTTTACCCCCCATTGGCAAACTCTTGCCAAATGTTGGCCACATTTTATCCCATTTGATCCATGCTTTTTATCTCTTTTCAACCAGAGAGAAACACAATGCTTCATTTTCTCGACAATCAGGCCATCCATGTATAAGCCCTGCTTGTACACATTGTGCTTGCTGGGCAGTATGCTGTGTAAAGAACCCCAAAGGAATTTGCTAGGTCCTGGCAGAAATATGGTGATGTTCCTCAGCAAAAACCTTGAATATTTCATAGGGATCCTCCATCCTGTGGATTTGGAGTTGTCTCAGCAGTTATTTTTTAAGTCTTTGAACATCAAGCCTGTGGTTCACTTAATGCTGCATTATGATGGGAAGTGGTAGAATTATGGAACACAAATATTATTTGGCAAGTAACCATTCTGACATTTAAGTTCACATTAAAATCCTGCCTTTTTGACTTGTCTGCATGCTACGGTGTTGGTCAGTGAACTGAGTACAAAATGCACCTTTTATTTCAACATGAAGGAAGTGCCTAGCCCATGTCTGAACATCAAGACAACAATATGGAAAGAAGCCAAGGCATTCTTGTTAGCTTCTCTCAAGTAGATTTGCTAATCCTCTTTTTAAATTTCTGATAATACTTGGAATGTATACAGTTTATGTTGGGCATTCACTTCAGAGAATGAGAAGGCTCAGGGCAGGTCCTGGCCGTAGGGAGAAAGACAAGTTTGAGAGGACTCGCTCTGCCTTGGGCAGACGAGAGAAAAGGGGTGGGAGGCGGGGTCGGTCCTGTAGGAGACTGAGTGAGAGAACCAAAAAGGCAGAGATAGCTGGTGCCCATATGGCTGGACGGTCTTGTTGTTTTGCATTTTTCTCAGGGAAACCAGTGTTATGGCTCCAAAACACATATTGGACCACTATACTTGTGGTTGTAATACCATTTGGGGGAATAGACTTTATTTGCCATCTTAATAAGGCTGTATCAGTATAGGGTGGGTCCTAGACATAATCGGTTTTGAGTGATATAAAGAGCAGGATAGATATAGAGACAAACAGCATGAAAGAGAGAAGGTAGGTACCCTATGAGGATTGCTAAAGAGCTGAGGAATTGAAGGGCTGCAGGAAGTAAATGTTATTGCCCCTACAAATCAGAGAGAAATACTTTATCATTGCCCTAGATATCCAGCCTCGTAAAATACAAAAAAAAAAAAAAAGATTTTGTTCTTAAAATATACCTACATGCAATATTTTTAGTATGCACATAGATATTATCCTATCACAGACAGCATTGCACTTGAAAATCGGTCTTGAATTGCCCTTTTGGACAATGAATGCAATGCTACTTATCTTGATTGTGACATTCCTAGCCTAATAAACCGTACGGTTTCCTGATTCAAAATGGTCAATACTAGCTCGCTTCAGGTACCTAACACTTAGGATATCAATCTTCAATTTTCCTCGATTCATACTTCATATTTTCCAAGTTGCAACAATCAATTCATATTTTCAACTATTATTTCTCATTTTGTGTCTTGCTCCATTAGCAAATGAAGGTCCTGAAGGCTTTGCTCCCACAGGCATTACTCATTCCTGTCATTACAGTTGACCTACTTTGAGAAGGCAGCTCTTCTTAAGTCCTATGATGAGGGCCTTCTGGTCACAGGAGTTCATCTTCTGGCACTATCTCTAACAATGTTCTGATTCTATTGGTGAGGTGTTCAGTATCTGACAATGTCTTGATTCTATGCATGAGGTTTTCCATGACTGTTTCTTTGGAAGTGAACAGCCTGTTCCTTCTTCATCATCTGTTCTCAGTCTGGAAGTTCTGCTGAAAACTGTTCCCTTGGGGTGACTCTGCTAGCAATTGAAATAGCAGCAGCAAAGCTTCCAGCAACACACAAACCATCACAGTATGACAAATTGACAGGCAAATGGTGAAAAGGCACCATGTTTGGTAAAGAAGAGCGGCAGGAAAAAAGAAGGTCGACCCTCAACAAGCTGGATCGATGAAGTGGCTGCAACAAGAGGTCAAGTCTAAGAATATTGTGAAGGTGGCCGGGAAGTGTTTCCCGTGTGTGTTGGCATTTAAGTTGGAACTGACTGGACAGGTCTAACAACCACAGCAATGAATATTTCCGCTACAGCAGCACGAGGCAAACAAGAAAGCATAATGGTGGAAAATTGACAAGTTCAGATGGAAAGGAAACCTTGTACCCAGCTCTTATTCATGAATTTGTCCATTCGGCATATTTATTGTACAGTTATGACCCTGGATCACATAACTGGATGAGTAACCAAAAAGTTAATGGTTCCAACCCACCTAGAGGCTCCTTGAGAGATTGTCCTTATAAATTGGCTTCTGAAGGAATAACCTTAAAAACTCTAAAAAGTTTGAGTTAGACTCAAACTTTTATTTTTGTTTTTTGTTTTGTTTTGGGGCAGGGCGGGGTGGGGGGACATCACTGTCTCCGGTGGTCGTGGGAGCTACCCAGCGCTGCTCCTGAGAACCGCCGCTGGATTTGAACCGCCAACCCCGTGGGCCGCAGTCCCGCACTCAACCACTGACGTCACCAGGTCTCGGCCCTGTGTTATACTCAAACTTTTAAATGGGATTTTTCATTAGCAGAATTTTCTCAGCAACAATAACACTTTTAGTTCCTGGTGAAACTGCGGAGGACAAGCCTGCGCATCTCCCAGCCTTCATAGAACTTACCTTGTTCTGTAATGGAGACCAGAAGCTACCAAAGAAACCTGTCTGATTCTTGGAGTTTCTGGTGAGTGCGGTGAAGTAGAGGGTACTCTGGGGGTGTAGTTGTTACACGTCGGGCTACTAACACAAGGTCCGAAGTGTGAAACCCCCACTGTGTTTAGAGAGGAAGACTGGACTGTCTGCTTTCCTAAAGAGTTACACGCTCAGAACCCACAAGCCTGTCCTACTCTGTCCTTTCGGGCTGCTATGATTCAGCATCGACTCAATAGCAGAGAGCTTGACTTTTCAGTTTGGTGATAAGCTATGACACCAGGTCAGAAAAGGAGTCTTTAAGAGGGTGATGCTCCACCTGAGAACTGAGGAATATGAAAGTTCGCATGTGCTGTATTCTGGGGCAGAGAGTGCTAGTACATATAAATATAGCCAATAGTACATAGAAAGGCCTGTGATGGGAATGACACGAGAGTGAGTGAGAAACAGCTAGCTGAGAGAATGGATGAGAGAGGGGATGAGAGGTGGACAGGAGGAAAATGTTAGGCAGAGGCCTCTTGTGAGATTTTGTAGGTCATCATGGTACTGGGCACAATTCGCATTTCTGTCTTGTTTCATGGGGCGTGGATAGGGCTCGGAGCTGGTTGTTTGAACTGAGCGTCATGAAACGCCTACAATCTGATGAAGTACTTTTAGTACACGGGCTTGTTCCTCGGCTTTTTCCGATTACAAAGAATGTTCACATTTGGGGGAACTGTACAAAGCATTTAGAATCATGTTGCCTACCGATTCTCGAGCCTCGTGTTCTTTTCTTCTAGCTTTTTATTGTGAGTGGAGCCGTGCCGGCTCTGTCGGGTAGGTTTCGGACTACGAGCTGCAAGGTTGGGAGTTCAGACCCGCTGGCTGCCCCAAAGGAGAAAGGCAAAGCTATTGCAACTGGATTAATTGGCAACATCATGCCCAGCAAAAGATGTTAGCTCGCTTGGCTCCACAATCCATGTTCCTGGAAGCACAGGCAAGAGAGTAAAGGATTCATTGCCATGGGTAAATCTGCTGCTCACATCTCTCTGAAGTGTCGGAGAGCTAGGATGTCGCTTTAAGGATTAAGGTTTGCCACGGTATTCTCAATGGACTCTTATGCATGTGAAAGTTGGACACTGAATAAGGAAGACCAGCGATGAATCAATGTATGTGAACAATGAAAATTTGATTATTTAAAGTACCAGGGACTGCCACAAGAACAGCAACAACAACACCAAAATCTATCTTGGACGTATCGCCAGAATGCTCCTTAGAAGTGAAAATGGTGAGACTTTATCTCATGTACTTTGGAGGTGTCGTTTGGGGAGACAATCCCCGAAAAAGGACATCTTACTTCATAAAATAGAAGGACAGCTACAAAGAATAAAGCTTTCAATTAGATGATGTGTTAATCCGGGTAGACTAGAGGAACAAATTTCATAGACACGCATATGGATATAAGGAAAAGGTTTATATACAAGAGGAACGGGACATTGAAAAAGCATCCTAGGCCAGTCCAGTTCAAAGTCATAAGTCTGATCTTAACCCATGTGCCTGATATCAGTCTATAAAGTCTCCTTCCGACTCATGAAGTCACAGGCCAGTGGGTACAGAGTCCCAGTGCCGACAGGGGTCTCCTCATGGCTTCTCGCTTCCAGGGCTCAGGGTCCATCAATAGCATCCCATAGTGGCAGAAGCAGCTCATCACTGGCAGGGGTCCCCTCAAGGCCTCTCCAGCTTCAGAGGTCTGGCTCCATCAGGGCAAGGCCGTGTGGCTTCTCCTCCGGCTTCTGCAGCAGCTCTGAGACTGCCATCTTGTCTTGTCTCTGAGACTAACTCCCAACAACTAGAGAGATAGCTTCTCATCAACATGAGGGAAATATCTCGAGATTTCCCAGAAGTCTCAGGAGAAAGCCATGCCCACACAGAGGCCTCATTGGCTACTCAATGGCTATGTCCAGATTAACAGGCCAGACTCCACCCTTACATCTCAATCATGAAATTAACATAAGCACATGATTGCCACAGCTGGATTGATATCGTGCCTACAACAATGGGTGTGTTAGTCTGGGTAAGCTAGAGAAACAAATTCCTAACCACGTATATGTCTAAAAGAGAGAGTTTATATAAAGGGTAATTGTACATTTAAGAAAACATCCCAATCCAATTCATTCCAAGGTTGTAAGTCCGATATTAACCCATATGTCCAATGCCAATCTACAAAGTCCTCTTCAGACTCAAAAAACACATGCCATGACGCCAAATGCAGAATGATCACAAGACAGTGGGTAGAAAGTCTTTGGATCCAGTGGTGGTGTAAGCATTTCAATGCTGGCAGGCGTCTGTCTGTGGCTTCTCCGGCTTCAGAGGTCTGGTTGCATCAGGGTGGCCTGTCTGGCTCAGGGCACCAGGATAGTTTCATGTGTCTTGTCAGCTGCAATGTCTCCCACGGAGTGAACTGAGAGATATAAGGCCTCTTGCCTCCAAGAAGAAAGTGCCGGATTTCCCAGAATTTCTATGGAGAAGGCCATGCCCACACAGAGGTCTCACTAGCTATCTCCAGATTGACAGCTAGATTCCACCCCTACACTCTTAATCCTCAAATTGATACCAGATTAGGTGACTGCCACAATGGGTGTAACAGAAGAACCACTGTGAGGATGGGGCAGGACTGGGCAGTGTTTTGTTCTGTTATGCAGAGGGTCCTTATGAGACAGAACTGACTTAACAGCATATAATAACATCTGATCCGGTAGAGATTTTCAGCATAAGGCCACTATGAGTTGGAATTGAATCTCTGGCAGTGGGTTTGCTTTTTACTGTGAATTGGGTGATGGTTTATAGACAATTTTTCCTTTCAACAATTTGCACATATGCCACACAATGCAACAGCACTCATCCTACTTCCACCCTGTGGACCTTGGGGCTATAGTAAGTTTAGTTGTAAACATGTTAAGGCTGTATTTCAGTTAGGAAGAGAAGGAAAACTGTAAAAAACTATTAGGAGCAGAACTATTAGGAAAGGAGGTTTTTTTTTAGAAGTAATTCTGACTCATGTTGCCCTAAATAGCTCGTCTATGGCTTGAAACGATGAGCCTAATTAATAACCACTCCAAGTGGAACAGAGAAAGAAAAAGCCTGTTTTTCTAGGAGATTATCCTATGAAGCATCAACAGCAACACAGGCTATTTGATGGGTGCTCAGATGAGTGGTCCATGTGAAGTTACATTGAAATATGAATGCCTACTGCGTCTAGAACATTAAGAAAGAACTACAAGGTCCTTTGCTTCATTTACATGTGAAGAGTCAAAGTGCATAGCAAAACAATTATTCTTCTGAGGTATCTTAACTATAAGCACTGCAGAGTACCAAGTGGAGCCTGACAAGGTAATTTGCAATTCAGTAAGTATTTTGAATTGACTGAATAGGTCCTTGATTCTTCAAATGTTCATATGTTCCAGTGTTCCAAGAAAGTCATCGAGATTATTTCAGGCTAAAAAGAAAGGACAACAGCTTCCTGAAGTCAGCAAAGTGCAAGTTTCTTCCCAGTGCTGCTGGTATTTAACTTTTTTTTTTTTTTTCCTAAAGTGCTTTCTTGGGAACTTTAGCCTGAATTCTGTGGTAGGGCATAAGAAAGGTATCTCACTATAGGATGAGATAGGCCTGATCCACAAATAAAGGAGGTCACTTCCTGGCTATTTCAAAAGGCCCTCTCAGCCATGGCTCGGCAATAGCACTATTTATAACAGTGTAATTATAAGTGTAATTTCATATTTACTTTTCATTTCCCACTCAATAAACTTTAATCTTCTAAAGAGCATGTACCTTCTTGAAAAGCTCCTCATAGAAGCTTTCTTTAAATGAATCATTGAATAGAAAGAGAAAAGATGAATGAATCTTACTTAAGGCTTGGGCTTAAAAAATCAGAACAATATAGGAAATAGTCCTCAGGTAAAGGAATATTAGGATAGACTGACTGACTTGCACTGAGGTCTTTGAGGGCAAAAGAAAACCTGGAATGGTGTCTATCATAATCATTTGTCCTCAAGTCAATTAACTCATGGCAACCTTATGTGTGTCCTAAGTTTTGTTTTTTTCCTGAGATGCCTCTGGGTAGGCTCACAATTCCAAGCTGGCTGGCAGCTGAATGCACCATCCAGAGATTACAGTGCTTGTCATAGTTTCTCCTTAGCCAAGCTTCCAGGAATCACATCTATACCTCTGGTAGAGGATTCTGCTCTTTGAAAGCAAGACTACATTTTGCCGCCTGAGAATTAATTCTGCGGCCCACAGCGTTGATCGTTCAAATCCAGCAGCAGCTCTCCAGGAGCAAGGCTAGGCTTTCCTACTCCCACTAGGGCAGTGTTGCGGGGAAACACACACACACGTAAAATTCTTTCTGGTAGTCTCTGCTTTCCATTAAAATCCACCTGACAGCAATGCTATTCCTTTTATACCTTTTTCTGAATTCAGTTTGAACCTCTGACAGTTTTCTGTCAAAGTATTGTTGCAACTGCTTTTGATTGATCTAAAGCTAAATTTTACTTACCTGTGATATGAATGATAGTGTTTGATAAAATCAGCAATCTCCTCGTTCTGCTGTATCACTTTGTTTGAAATGAGTACCGCTTAGCCAGGTAGCTCTTTACCAAATTTCTTGACACAGAAGACGCTTTTGCTTCCAGTGCTTCATTGATTTGTGGGAACATTTTCAGTTGGTATTTATTTGATTCTGAGGGTCCTGTCTTTTGCTAATGCTGACGATGCACCTTGGATTTAGTCCTTCAGTACAATCCGCTCTTGATCATATGCTCTTGATCTGTAAACGGCTGGATGTCAACCAATTGTTTCGATACAGTGACTGGGTATTCCTTCCATCTTTCTCATTTTCTTCTTTTATAAACTGTTTATTATAATTTAGGTGAAAGTTTCTGGAGCAGTTCTGTTTTACAGTGACCAACTTGTACACATTTGTTTCAAGTGGACCGTTGCAATCCCCTCCATGTAACATTATGCATCATACACCCTCATGGGTTTCCAATTTCCATTCTTCTTTCTTTCCTAACTCTCTGAACTTGGTCTTTGATACATGCTGCCCGTTTTGATCTTAAATGGTCGTTTATTCTCACATGGGGTGAGTTCCATTCCAGACCTGAAGGGTGATTGAAGGTCATAGTCTTTGGGGTCCCACCAGTCTGAACCCGACCAGTGATCACAGCTAGTATTAACTCACTGCCATAGAGTTGGTGCCAAATCAAAGCGACCAGCAGTTGCGTGGGTTTCTGAGACGGTGCCTCTTGCTGTAGAAATCCCTGCCTTCCTCCCAACGAGTGCCTCGTAGTTTCTAACCAGCCATGCGGTTGGCCCGGTCTCTTACTGATTTTGAGTTGGGTTACATTTTTCTCCTATCCTATATAGCACTTTCTTCCTTTTTTTTTTTGTTTACACCACTCCACAGGCGCCCAAGGGGGGGCTTTTCTCCAGCCCCCCCCCCCCCCCGAAGACATGTGAGACGTTGCACGCGTACGCGAGAAACCCACATGGGCCAGCCGGCAGCCCAGGGGTCCCTTTCCGCATCATGGCCTGGGCTCAGGGACTATACAGCACTTTCTAATGCGCTCCTTTTCAAAGCATTTAGGCCTAATCATGCTAAAATAACAATAAACAAATAAACAAAACAACATCATCCTAGAGGACACGGTAGAAGTGTTCCTGCGAGTTTCTGATATTGGAGCTCTGTACCAGAGAGGAAAGCCCCTTTTTATGAGGTGTGACTGGTGGTTTCCAACTGCTGACCTGGTGGTTACAGCCCGATGCAAAACCACTGTGCCGCCAGGGATCTTAGAAAAAGCAGTCGGTAGCCTACAAACCGGACTCCATTGAGGACATTTTTTCTAAGTTTTGATGCCTTTGCAAATGATCCTAACATATTTGAAGAGTATGTGATCGGCAGTGCCAATAGAAATAATTCATAGGCTACACTGGTTTAGAGAATTGAAAATCTGCTACTTTGGAGATACTTGGAAGAGAGAAAACAGCTTTTAAAGCACAGAGTATTGCTGATTTAGTGAAAACAAATTTAGGTGCCTTTGATCTTCACAAAATGTATAAGTAAAGTACTTTTAACGTAAGATATAAAAAGGCCAGAGTAGTGAGCCGATGAGAAAACAAAGGTTGAATTATTAATAACTTTAAAATGGTGGTGTTGGGGAACATTGGATTGCTAACAGCAAAGTCACTCTTTGGGAGAAAGATGAGGCTTTCTCATGCTCATATAGATTTAGTCTTTTTAATGCCATTTAAACTGTGGTATGAGCTGTATAATCTTTATTTCCGTTAATCAAGCACATAAGCAAAAACACCCTAAAGAACAAAAACAACCTTTGAAGTGTGTGCTGTCATTCAAGGATATTTTTAGCTGCTGTCAAGTCTATTCAACTCATAAACCTCACTTGTTACAAAGTGCAGTGCTCCACAGGCTAGTCAGGTGAGCCACATGAAAACAGGCTCTACCTTTCTGGAAGCTTGGGTTTGGAGCAGGAGGAAAGAAACCAAATATAAGTTTGAATAAAGGAGCAGGAAACCTTAGTGAGGCAGGAAGCAATGAACAAGGAAGCAGAAGAGACAAAAAGAACGTAAGTAGGTTGTGCTTTGCAGAGACATACCTTGAAAAAACTTAATCAGATTTCCTTCTGATGTGGTTTAGTTTCTGATTAAGGACAGCATGGATTTCAAGTATAATCAGGATTTTTTTCTGCTTCCATTTTCTACCTTCCCTGTTCCTTCAAAAATAGTTATGGTACTCGAAACGCCTTTAACAGGAAGTTGAGCTTTTTACTCCATAATTTTAGAGACAGTTTGACAAGCAAAGCAGCTGGCAAAGGTAATGTGAAATATTTTCTCATTAAAATGTTAATGACTGACACTGGATCCTTTCCTACCGGTAGTTCCTGGATTTCCAACCAGGACCTTCCTAGACCTGTCTTTAAGTTGAATTGGTACATAATTCAGAATAATTAGGTATGTTATATAGTGGTTACGTAATCTGGTGTCAACTTGAGACTATTAAGAGTGAAGGAGTTGAGTTTAGCCTGTTAATCAAGGCTTGATGACTTCATTTGAAGGTGCACAAAGATAAATAGTTCACTGGAGGCCAGGCCCATTCTCTGCTTCATCTTTCCTGCTGACAAGGCATGGAAAGCTACTTTGATGGAGTCAAGTCCTGGAACTGGAGGAGTCACATGGAGACCAACGCCATCACTGAGATGAGATGCTTCAACCACCACTGGAACCACAAGACTCTCTACCCTTTGGCCTGTGATCTTTCTATATTTAGTGTCATTGAGTGTGTTGTGTGAGTCTGAAGAGGAATTTATAGATTGGTATTGGACATATGAGCTAATATCAGACTTATGGACTTGAACTGGTTGGGATGTTTTTTTTTTTCTATAATTTTTTTAACTCTTTTTTTTTTTCGGCTTCACTGCCCTCTGGTTGTGAGAGTAGGAGTCCCAGCCTTGCTACTGGATTTGAACCTCCAACCCAGTGGGCCGCAGTCCTGTGCACAACCATTACACCACCAGGGCTCAGCCCAGGATGTTTTCTTAATATACAATTATTATTTATATAAAATTCTTTCTTATAGATACATGAGTGTTTATGAATTTCTTTCTCTAGTCAACCCAGACTAAAACAGTATCAATGCCACCTAAATGAATGTCTCAGTATACAGTGTATTTTTCTATGCATAAAAATTAAAGAAACATTGGACATACTAAAACATATTAACATAATAATGCAATAATAATAGTAATGTTTTGATGCACACTACAAAGTAACACCCATTTGTCATTGTGAACTACCTCAAGGTGTAAAATAATAGGCTTTGTGGGCCTTGGTTTGTAACTATGAGGTGAATATTAATCGAACATTTATAACCTGGAGACTGATAGTATTTTGATTGGAAGTGTAAATAAGAGAATGGAAGGTCTGGCATGAGAAAATCTCTCACACATGGAAAAAACATATTCAACAAGAGAGGAAACAATGAACATTTTCCAAGGGCTTATATGGCAGGTTCTTCTTATTGTTAAAAAAATCATTCTATTGGAGACACTTATAACTCTTATAATAATCCATACACCACTGTATCAGGTACATTTGTGCATATGTTGCCATCATCCTTTTCAAAATATTTTTCTTTTTAAGCCTTTGGTATCAGCTCTTCCATTTATCATCCCCCCTACCTCCCACCCTCACTAATCCTTGATAAATTATAAATTATTATTTTCATATCTTACAGTATCTGCTGTCTCCCAAGTTTCCACCATTCGTCACCCTGTGTGTATGTGTATGAGTGTATGTGTGTGTGTGTTATACATTGATCATTGTGATTGCTCACCCTTTCCCCCTCCACCTTCCCCTCCCCTCATGGAGTTTCTACTCCTATTACTGAGGGTGGGGTATCTGTCCTGGATTCTGTGTGTCAAGAGCTCTTATCTGTATCAGAGTACATGCTGTGGTCTAGCTGAATTTGTAAGGTCGAACTGAGATCATGATAGTATGGGTGGGGGGAGGGGAGGAAGCACTAAAGAATTAGAGGATTGTTGTGTCAGTTCTATACTGTACTCTGTTCTGTGTTCATTGAACCCCCCCCCTTTCTGAAGTAGGTAATATTACAATTATTCATTTCACAGATGAGGAAACTGAGTCACAGAGAAATAAATTAACTTGAAAAATATCATCGTAGCAGGGATAAACCTTTCAATTCCTGTATCTCTGGTCTTAAGAATCCACGCAGAGGAAAGAAAATTGGCTGAGAGACAAACTTCCCTTCATGAACATGTTGCTTAGTTTAGGCTTTTCCCTTCCAGGGGTAGGGATAAAGAAGTGTTCTATATGGTACAGCTTTGGGTATTAATGGAAGAGTGAGGCCTGAACAGTTGTTACCTCCAGGCCTGTGGAACAATCGGATGCCTTCTCAGGTTTGTGTGTGCACCACTTTTCTGCCAGAATGAGTCCACATTTAGAAATAGGGTTATTTCCATTTGTCAGCTCCGTGGCTCAGAGGAATGGAGATAGGGTTCAATGGCTGTTGCGTGCTTCGGGTTCTGAGTCACAGCCCGGGACTAAATGAACTTTTAGAGAACCGAATGATTTGGCAATGTGATATTTTAGTTCACAGAATGGTGGAATATTCCCATGAAATGTTCTTAGTTCAGCTGCCTGATGTCATTTTAAAAGCTGGTCAACTTCAGCTGCCAGGATTCTCTGCCTTACTGAAACTACATAGCTCCGTGGAAGGTGACTATCTGTAGACTTAGGTGACACTTGTGTTGTCTAGGATTGTTCTCACTATATGCAGAGAAGAGTTCCTAATTCAAAATAAGGATCTTCAAAATTCAATTGTGAAAGGAACTGCTGATCAAAAAGATTGAAAGAAGTGGACCCAATGCCGGAAGCTTTTAAACTTAATAGCAACATAGCATTCAACTAAAATAAAAGCGATCTGCTTGATGCCAACAAGGACAAAGGGTTGTGAAGATTTTTAAAATGGTGAATTACAAAGACAGATGGATGAGAGAATGCTCAGACAAAGAGGATGCAGGGAGAAATCTCAACTGCAGCTATGACGAATGAGAAAAAAATCAAATGTTTTTGTGTGCATTGGTCTGGATAGACTAGAGAAACAAATTCATGGACACTTACATGTTTATAAGAGAGAATTTTAGAGAAGGGGAAATTGTACATTAAGAAAGTATCCCAGAGGCTGAGCCCCGGTGGCATAGTGGTTGAGTGGGGGACTGCGGCCCACTGGCTTGGCGGTTCAAATCCAGCAGCAGCTCTCCAGGAGCAAGGCTGGCCCTCCCACTCCCTCCAGAGGGCAGTGATACCCCACCACCCCAAAAAAGAAAGTATCCCAAACCAGTCCATATTAAGTCCATAAGTCTGCTGCTAGCACATATTTCTGATACCAATCTATGAAGTCCTCTTTAGACTCAGGAAACGCATGCAGAGATGCTGAATGCAGGATGATCACAGCCCAGTGGGTGCAGAGTCAGTGGCAGTAGGAGCATCTCAGCACTGGCAGAGGTCTCCATGTGGCTCCTCCAATTCCTAGTGCTGCATCAGGGTAGGTCCATGTGGCTGCTCCTCAGGCATGTCTCACAGGAATGTGCAGAGAGAGGTTTCTTCTGCCTCCAAGAAGGAAATACAGAAGTTCCCAGAATTCTCAGGAGAAGGCCATGCCACACAGAGGCCGCATTGTTTATTCCTTGATTGACAGGCCAGACTGCACCCCTTCACTCATAATCCTCTCAAATTGACACCGGATTATGTAACTACTGCATGGAGAGTCGATCTCAATTCGGCACCCCCAGATGTGTTAAAGTAGGCCTCAGCATCATACTACTTCCTTGACTGTAAACTCTGAAGAAGCAGAGCACCAGGCCTGTCTCCCATGGTTCTGCTGTGTTGGTTTGAACTGCCATCCACTAGGCTAGTAATCTAGCTAGTGTCAATCATTTGCATTTCCCAGAAACCAGAGGTAAAAGAGGAAGCATACACTACAACCAAACCAACTGCTGTTGAGTGGACTCTACCCCCTGCATGTCAGAGTAGAACTATGCCCCATCGTGTCTGCAGGGCCCGATTCTTTGAAATGAGATCACCATGCGTTCCTCCTGAGGTTTCTCTGGATGGACTTGAACCATCAAACTTTTCAAAGCAGCAGGGTTTGGTCACAGTGTGCACCACACAAGGACCCGAAAGGAAGCATACTCACTGCCGTCTCGTTCGTGCGGACTTATAGTGACGCCACAGGACAGGGCAGAACAGCACCTGTGGGTTTGTGAGACTGGAACTTTAGCAGAGTAGAAGGTGTCTTCTTTGTCCTGAGGACAGATTGGTGGCTTCAAACTGCTGACTGCTACTGGCCAGCACTTACTTACTTACTTATCTACTTACCAGCATGTGACCATGGTGCCACCAGAGATTCCTAAAAAGAAGACTGATGTTTGGGGGGGATTTTTTTTTTTTTTAATAAAGAAGAACACATCTGGCTGAGTCCCGGTGGCATAGGGGTTGTGCGCGGGACTGCGGCCCACTGGGCTGGAGGTTCAAATGCAGCAGCAAGGCTGGGCCTCCTACTCCCACCACCAGAGGGCAGTGAGGCCCCCCAAAAACAAAGAAGAACACATCTGTTTAACCCACAATTGTAAAATTCACTCCCTTTTTAAAGTATGGCAATCTAAGTTTCCAGCCTATGTCACCAAGTAAAACAAACCAAAAACAGCATCAAGGAGCTTATTTTCAACTGATAAAATGATCTAACTCAGTAATCTATGCCGGTGTTCATGTTCTCTAAGGTACAGTCATGACTCATGGAAGTCATGTCCCTCTAGACTTGGGAAAGAAAGCCATCATTGGGAACAAGCAAATTAACAAGGTTCAGCAGGAAACAAAGTTGAAATTCAGTATCAGAAACAGGTTAAAATCATTTATAGAAAAAGTTTAAGGGAGAGGAGCGGGGAAGGAGGGGAAAAATGAGGATCTGATACCAAGGGCTTAAACAGAAAGCAAATGTTTTGGGAATGATGAGGGCAACAGATATACAAATGTGCTTGACGTACAATGGATGGATATATGGATTGTGATCAGAATCATATGAGCCCCCAATAAAATGATTTAAAAAGAAAAAGAGAGAGAAAAATAGAGAAAGAATGACGTGAGAAAAGGCAGGCTGTAGGTGGTCCAGGTTTCATACCGTTAAAGAACTATACATCTACATAGGGAAGCCAAGGCTTTTCAGTGTCCTGGTGTGGTTCCAACCATTTTGAACAAAGCTATGATGGAATCCAACAAATTTGGCAGAAGAGACTTGATTTGAACATTGGCTGTGTCTTATCATACCTGTACTTTCTTTCCTCTAAGCATGCAGAATGCTCTTCCGTATCAAAGAGAAAATACTGGGGTCAAGGCCTTAACATGAAGGGTAGGGAGGACTGCCAGAAGTACATGCATATTGAAGCTTCATCTTTGCATGGAAAGAATTTTGGAGTTGCTAGAGGATGAGTGAGATCCTTGCTTGGGATCCTTCCAAATCTCCCTAAAGTATTTTGCCTTTTGCCTCTGGCCTCCTTGAACCCCGCTAGGAAAGTCATTATGGGGTTGACAGTCCCTTGGCAGCATTAATGGTTACGCTCTTGACTATTAGCCGACAGACTGGCATTCTGAACTGACCTTGAGGAGCCTTTGAAGTAAGGCCTGGCAATATGCTTCAAAATGGTTCCCAAGAACTGTGGAGCAGTTAACTGGATAACGACGAACAACAGCTGATTGACAGACACATGGTCACTTTAACAACGGGGAGTTTTTGAAAGGCATTCCTTTCACTAAAGAACAGTGGGATTTATGTAAGGAGAAAAATTGCTTAAGAACATGCAGATAAAACCATACTATGATATTTTCCTATGTCCAACTATGATAAGGTCACAGAAGGCACACTCTTGTGAAAGAATGCATAAGGGAGACTAAACCAGTTGCTTTCAAATCAGCTCAAACTCTAGGTGAGTCCATTTGTGTCAAAATAGAGCTGTGCCTCACAGAGCTCTCAATAGCTTTCAGAGAATTTAATTGCCAGATCTTTCTTCTGGGACACGTCTCAGGGAACTCAAACCTACAAATGTTGGCTTAGTAACTCAGCATAGTAACCATTTTCAACACCTAAGGACTTCTTAAGGGAAAGCGTTCATTATGAACTATATCATTTCATATAGAAACACTTACTCCATTTTACTGGAATCTGGAGCACTGGTGGAAGCCCTGTGGTATAGTAGGTTATGTGGTGGACTGCTAACTGCAAGGTCAACAGTTTGAGACTAGCAGCTACTCCTTAGGAGTAAGATGAGGCTTTCTCCTCCCACAAAGAGTAATATTCTCTCTCTCTCTCTCTCTCTCTCTCTCTCTCTCTCTCTCTCTCTCTCTCTCTGTTTCATATTGGAATTTTTCTTTGGTGCTTTGATGTATATTGTCATTGTGGATAGCGCTCTTGAATTTTTGTTGTATGCTTTTTGTTTTTTGGCATATGAAACCCAGGATTGATGAACCCATAGGGATAATAAATAGAATAAGGGTTCCTGGGAAGTAGAGAGTGGGCAGGGGTAAAAGGGAGCTGATATCAAGAGTTCAAGAAGGAAGACAATGTTTTGAAACTGATTTTGGTAGCTATGATACAATATTGCTAGATGTGATTGAACTATAGAATAGTAATATCTCTCAATAAAATAGTTTGAGGTAGAGCGGAAGAGTTACAGCTTGGGAAACCCACAGGAACCCTAGAGGGTCGAGATGAGTGGTACTCAACCCTCTGACAGCAAAAGCAATGGTGCCTGTGCCAGTGCTGGGGATCAGCTGCTCTGCTGGGACTTGTTTATGCAGAAGTGATGCATAGCTTCTCCACCTACTTCCTGTCCAGCCCCACCTTGGGATCAATGGAAGAAAGGGTGGAGTCGGTAGACAGAATTTTGATTTTTCCCCACTTCTTTGCACCCCCAATATTTACCGAGACAGTCAGGTGATTCTATAGGGAAGGAAGACCCACCCCTGCAAAAGCTGGCAGACGGGCTGGCAAATAGAGACATGCTTCCTCTGGGTAGGGTGTGCTCTTCACACCTGCTTGCAAAGGCAGCAATATGGAGAGACACTAGTTTTCTTGCATACCATCGTAAACTTATCGTTCAATTGAAAACTCAGCTTTAGGAAAACCGCTCTACGTAGTGTTCTGGGGTCTGCAGACAGCAGTTTCCTAGGCCTTCTTCTCCTCATCTAAAGACCATCTTTTCTTCCTGGAGTCCACTCGCCTGTTTTCCATATTCCCACTTCCTGTAGCCAACCTCTCAGTTGCTCCAGCTCCCAGGAATCCCTGTGTTCTTTGCCCTCCTAAGAACTCCTGGCACTCGGCCGCTGTGGCTGCATCTCTCTTGCTCTTCATCCTCCCGGCCTGGGTCTCGTGTGGAATTGGCAGCTCTCACTTGTTGTTGGGAGTCTGTGGGTCAGCCAGATTGACGGCAGTCCCAGGTCAGGTCCGGCACATTCCTCAACTGGATTTTGGATGAGACCCTGTCATCCAAAGAGTGTCCTACTATGGACTTATCAGAAATAGGTTGAGATGCCTTACTTCCAAGACACGTTTGAGTGGATTTGAACCTCTAACCTTGCCAGTAGCAGCTAAGCACTCCAACCTGCTTCCATCGAGTCCCTTCTGACTCATGGTGACTTTATAGGACAGGGTAGATCTGCCTCGTAGGTTTCTGAGACTGCAACCCTTTGTGTGAGAAGGAAGTCTCCTCTTCCTTCAGTGGAACAGCTGGTGCTTTTGAACTGCTAATCTTTTTTTTTTTTTAATCATTTTGTTGGGGCTCCTACAACTCCCATCACAATTCATAAATACATCCATTGTATGCAAAGTTCATTTGTACACTTGTTGCCACCATCATTCTCAAAACATTGTCCTTCCACTTAAGCCCCTGATATCAGTTCCTCATATTTTCCCTCCCTGCCTGCGCCCCCTCCCCCATGAACCCTGGATAATTTATAAATTATTATTATTTCGTCCTACACTGTCCGATGTCTCCCTTCACCCACTTCTGTGTTATCCGTGCTCTAGGGAGGAGGCCATATGTAGATCCTTGTAATTGGTTCCCCCTCTCTACTCCACCTTTCCTCCACCTTCCTGGTTTTGCCTCTCTCAGCACTGGTCCTGGATTCCCCATGTTTCCAGTTCCTATCTGTACATCCTCTGACCTAGCCGGGTTTGTAAGGTAGAATTGGGGTCATGATAGTCGGGGGGGGGGGGGGGGGGGGGGGGGGGGGGGGGGGGAAATATTTAAGAACTAAAGGAAAGTTGCACATTTCATCGTTGCTGTTCTGTAGGGGGATGTTGCTTCACTTACACATGGGCTTTGGCTCACCAATCTGTACTCCTCCTCATTTATAATGGCATATTTTTATGAACTGTTAACCTTGTACTTAGCAACTCACCTTGTAGCCTACTACATTATCAGGTCTCCCAATACAGCAGAGTGGGACTTCTTTATTCTGCCACACCTCAAATCCTGTAACCATAAGCATCTCCAAGGAAACACCCTCCCTGAGGTCAATTCAGCACTTTCTCTGATAAGTCTGGTAATAATAGGGTCACGATGCAGTACAGTCAACTCCAAGGCAAGGAGAGTTTTTGAGTCCCTGGGAAGAAACGTTGGTGAGTAAACTCTCTTACCTTGAAAAGCAACTTCAGGCTCAGAAGGTTAAGTAGTAAAGGGTGAACCTATGCAGACTTGTCATAAAATAGAAACTAAGAGGAGTGTTTTGAACTGCAAACAATAACCTTGATTTATCATACTCTTTCCAAGGGAAAGTCGAAGGCAGCCTTCCAAATCCGAACATGCAGGGTCCACAGGAACTCCGCCGACACGAGCATTCCACACCAGGCCTGCTGGCTGCAGAACTGAGCATCTGTTTTGATAAGGTCCCCATGCAACCAGCCCAACTCTGGGAAAGCATGCAGACTGATTAGCATAAGACTGAACTCTCTGATTATGAATGCACTCTGGAAGTTTATCAGCAAATTGTAAGCATCCATCGGCAATCTTCTGGGCTATAAAACATACTTATTTGAAAACCAAAAACAGGCCTGAAATGAGCATCATAATAATAATGACATCATTAATAATGGTTTGCACAAAAAAAAATCTATTAGAGCCCTGTTGTTTGTCTAATGACAGGGACTGTTTTCCATAGAAAATGACAATAAAAAGTAAGAGCATTCATCTGCTTATTATATAAGATCTCCAGTCACTCAGAATAATAGACTCGGGATGGTAGCTGCTGCCTTTCAGTTGGTTCTGACTCGAGGCAACGTCACGCACAGTGCAATATTGCCTGGCCCAGGCACTCTGCAGAGTCCCTGGCATTGGGCGGCCACGGTGTGTGCGTTGAGCACATTCTGGACCAGGGAATCGTTTAGCAGCACTATGTTGGGCAATGGTTTGTTGGACACCACAAGATTTTCAATGACTACTTTTTTAGAAGGAAATTCCAGAGCTAGCTTTGTGGTTTTTCATGGTCTGGAAGCTCTGTCAAAGCCTGCCCACCCTGGGTGAGGCTGCTGTTGTTTGAAATAGTGGAATCGCTTCTAGTATCACAGAGACACTCCGTCCACCACAGGGCAAGACACTGACCGCCAAGAGGGATAGAATTCTCATAAGGAAATAAAATATCTGTTGCCCGAAGCTCCTCATGTAATTCTGAACACGACTGAAATGATTCATGTAAAATCCGTGACTAACCATGCTGTTGTGCATGTACAGGTAGTTTGAACTGGAATTTAGAACATAGGATGCCATCCACCACCAGAGGGCATTTAAATTCTTCCAGATTGTTGGCAAGTTTAAACACTCCCAAAGGAGCAACTCGTAAAAATGGGCCAGGTCAGAGCACAGGAAAGTGAATTAATTTACAAAATTCCCACCAATTCCCTCATGGCCTTCCATTTTAGAGTTTTTCTTCAGTTGAAAGAATCATGGCAGAGGGCAGTGATGCCAAAAAAAGAGAAAAAAATCATGGTAGGAACAAGTCAGCCAACTGTAGGAAAGAGATAATAACTCCTTCTGGTTTAAGTTTGGTCCCTCTTTTGCTGTGGAGATATAAACAATACACTCCCTTTGGGAGGGTTAATACTCCATTCCCTCTCTACACATCACCGTCTGCCCCACGGCCCACCCCCAACCCCCCATTCCAGTTGGCTACCATATGTAGCCCTGAATTTGGTCTGGCCCCTGCCATACTACTTGGGCCTCTCCCCAGGCATTTCTGTATACAGTAGCAACCCAAGGTACCCCTTTTGCATTTTTTAAATAACACTTACCTCAGCGGACTCATGTTGTACCTGTCCTTTTGCGCTTGGCTAACTTCACTTAGCATAATTTTCTCTGGTTCTTCCCATGTGGTGATGTGCTTCATGCGTTCATCACTGCTTTTCAGCGATGCATAGTACTCCATTGTATGTATGTACCATAGCTTTTTAATCCATTCGTCAGTTGATGGAAATTTGGGCTGTTTCCAACTCCTTGCAATTGTGAACTGTGCTGCGATGAACATGGGAGCACATATGTCTGGTCGTGGTTCGTTGCTTGCCTCTTCTGGGTATATGCCCAGAGGGGGATTGCAGGATCATAGGGTAGCTCAACTTCCATCTGTTTTAGATATCGCCAAATTGATTTCCATTGTGGCTGTACATACAGTGTGGAGATCCAGATGGAATGACCACAATAAACCTTGGGACCAGGTAGTGGCACCCCCTCTGACTCAACCAGGGGACACTGGAGGTCAATGAACAGACCTTGAATTATTTACATGTTTTTATATTGTTATTTTTTCTCATATATGTATATATATATATAGTTATTCCCATGCGGTGTGTATGTGTGTGTGTATATATATATGTGTATATATATATATATATACACGACATTGAGGTTTTTTTGTTGTTGTTATCATTGCTTTATTTTTTTTGGTTGCTTCATTTTAGGAGGCCTTTTTTGGATACATATTGTTACCTTTGCAGGTCTGTCAAAATAAGATAGGCTGGATGATCAGTCTGGAGGCAAAAACAATGGGACCGATGGTTCCGGAGTGCAGGCCATGGGAGAAGGAGAGGAGGGGGAAAGGAGATGGTGTTGACCAGCCCAGGGATAAGCGTATATCAAATGATCCAAAATTAGAGACAAAGTGGATGAGAGAAGTCCAGTAGGGATTGATCAAGGAAAATGTAACAGAGAGAAAATACTGAAGCCCAATGGAGACTGAGTATGATAGTGGGACAAGAGGAAAGTAAAAGAAAATAGAGGAACATACTGAGGGTAAAGAGCATTTATAGAGGTTTAAATACAGGCATGTACATAGGTGCATATATCTATATGTAACAATGGAGGAAATAGATCAATGAACTTATTATACGTATAGGCTTAGTAGTAGAACAGCAGATGGGCAGTGGACCACCACTCAAGTACTTGCTAAATGCAAGAACACTTTGTCTATTAAATTGGCATTCCATGATGCTCACCTTGCCTACCCGATCACTGAAGACAAATGTGTGCATAAGCAATGATGGTGAAGAAAGCTGATGGTGCCCTGCTATGAAAAGATATAGTGTCTGGGGTCTAAAAGGCTTGAGTAAACAAGCAGCCATCCAGCTTAGAAGCAAAAAAGCCCACATGGATGAAGCACACTAGAGTGTGGACCATGAGTTGTCAAAGAGATCAGTTATCAGGGTTTAATAACTAAAAACCATAACATTGCGTGCTCACTTTCCTGATATGATCACTGATGACAAATGTGTGCATAAGCAAATGTGGTGAAGAAAGCTGATGGTGCTCTGCTATGAAAAGATATAGTGTCTTGGGTCTTAAAGGCTTGAGTAAACAAGCGGCCATCCAGCTCAGAAGCAGCAAAGCCCACATGGAAGAAGCACACCAGCCTGTGTGACCATGAGGTGCTGAAGGGATCCAGTGTCAGGTATCAAGGAACTAAAATTATATCATTATAAATAAGGGGGAGTACAGATTGGTGACCCAAAGCCCATCAAGAGGTGAAGCGACATCCTCTTACAGAGGGGTTGCAGGGAGGAGATGAACCACTTAAAGTACAGTGTAGTAACAATGAAATATGCATCTTTCCTCTAGTTCTCAAATGCTTCCTCATACCGACTATCATGCTCCCGGTTCTACCAGACAAGACCACCTAGAACAGGGGATGTACACTGGAGGCAGAAACATGGGGAATTTAGGATAGATATTGCCTCAGGACGAGTGATGGGGGTGTTGATACTGGGAGAGTGGAAGGATGGTGGAGTAGAAAGGGGGAACTAATTTCAGGGATCTACATATAACCTCCTCTCTGGCTCATGACCAACAGGGAAGTGAGTGAAGGGACATATTGGACAGTGTATGATATGAAATAGCAATTTGTAAATTAATTAAAGGTTCATGGGGTGAAGGGAGGAAGGGAAATATGGGGAGCTGGAACTGGGGGCCTGAGTAGAGGGAAGATGTTTTGAGAGTGATGATGGCAACAAGTGTGCAAATGAGATCTGCATACAATTGATGTATGTGTAGATCGTGAGGGGAGATGTATGCGTACCCAATAAAACGATACATTTAAAAAAGGGGGGGGGGAGAGGGGAAAGAAGGAGCTTTTTTTTTTTTTTTTTTTTAAGAGGAGCTTATACCAAGGGCTCAAGTGGAAAATGCTCGGAAATGTATGTGGCAACATGTGTGCAAATGTACTTGATACAGATGATGTACTGAATGTTATAATAGCTGTATGAGCCCCAATAAAATTATTATTTTTAAAAAAGCACAAAACAAAAAAGAAAAAAAAAATGACTCCTTCTGGTGCAACATTGGAAGTCCTCCCAGAGGTACCTCAAAGAAAGAACTGATATTCAACTTCCAAAAAGTCATCCTCTGAGCTGAGCGCTGGTGGCGCAGTGGTTGTGTGTGTGACTGTGGCCCACAGGGTTGACGGGTCAAATCTAGCAGCAGCTCTCCAGCAGCAAGGCTGGGCTTCCTACTCCCACCAGGGGACAGTCATGTGAAGAAAAAAAAAAAGTCATCCTCTGAAAATTCTAGGGAGCACAGTTTTTCTCTGCAACAGAGGTGGACGCCATGCCCTTGGGCAGACTGAAGGTGCAACTGGCCTTAGCTCTTTCTGATTATTCCCAGTGGATCAGGCGTTTCTAGGAAAACTGTAATTAGAAGCTTCAAAGAGTGAGGAGAAGGGATATCAGGAACAGTGGTGCCTCTTGCTTGAATTTGGATTCACACTGATTTACAACTGAAAAAGCCTGGGCTTCATTAGAAGCACAAGGCCTAGGAAAGCTACCAGAGAGATTTTTGACAGCTTCCAGAACCAACCAGGAAATGTGTCCTACCCTGCCCTAATATTAGAGTACCAAGTTTAGAAAGCAAGGACTTGGAAGGATGCCGCAGGCATATGCCAGAGAGAGTCTGTGTGAACCTAGCCAAAAGCTTACTCTTTAAAAAGGAAGGCTTTGTCCCCTTGGTCACTCTCAGTGCCTGAGACGGTTGAGCGGCACGGCAGTTTAATTAAGAAATATAGGACATTAGGTCACCTGCCTGACTGAACAAATTCAAATTTCAAGTCAATAAATATTTCTGTTTAAATTAAATTAAATGACGAGAAATAACAGTTGCTTCTTGCTACATATGCCAGACCCTTGTGGGGGTGTTGCTAGTAGCTCTTGAGTTAGTTCTGACTGCTGGCAAGGTGTGCAGAGCATAAACTTCTCCATAGAGCTTTCAAGGCTGTGGCTTTCAGGTCTGTCAGACACCTAATCAATTTGCATCACACACTATTGATAATTTACTCATATTTTCCATGTCTTCCTTTTCCCAAGAGAAATTATAAGAAAATTATAAGAGAAAGGGGGGACCAATCACAACGATTGATGTACAACCCATCCCTCAACCACCAGAGGGACAAACAACAGAAAAATGGGTGAAAGGAGATAGTTGATGGTGTAGAATATGAAAATAAAAATAATTTGCAAATTATCAAGAGCTCACTAGTGTGTGTGTGTGGGGAGGGGGGCAGTAAAGAGGAGCTGATACCAAGGGGTCAAGTAGAAAGAAAATGTTTTGGAAATGTTGATGGCAACGTATGTACAGATGTGATCGACACAATTGATGTATGGATTATTGCTGTAAGAGCTCCCAATAAAGTGATTTATTACAATTAAAATAAAGAAAACATTTTAAAAAGAAATTATAAGAACATTGTCTGGCTTTGTCTAACTGGTGTTATAATGGGTTGCACTGACCTGAAGATAAGCAGTTCAAGGTCATCAGCTTCTTCCCAAGAGAATGATGAGGCTTTCTCCTCTAGTCAGGATTTATCGTCTTGCAAGCCCAAGAGAATAGTTCTACTCTGTCTTGTACGGTCATTAAGAGTTAGAATTCCCAGGCTGAGCCCCGGTGGCGTAGTGGTTGTGCGCGGGGACTGTGGCCCACTGGGACGGAGGTTTGATTCCAGCAGTGGGGCTGGGCCTCCTACTCCTGCCACCGGAGAGCCGTGAGGCCCCCCCCAAAAAAAAAGAGTTAGAATTCCCTTGAGAGTAGTGAGTTTTTCCAGCTGTTCCTTCCATGACCTATCAATTACCCAGTTACTTCTTTGTGGTTGCTGTTGCAAAAATGAGATCCGAAAACAGATATTCTTTTATGTAAGTATTCCATCCAATGGATCATTGAACTTTTTAAATGAAATTGACCTAATTGTTTTAAACCACCAAGACCGACTCATGGTTACTTTGTGTGTATTAGTAGGGCTTTAAATGGCTCCCGTGGTTCAGAAACCTAAGAGGCTTTCTTCCCAGGAGGCTTTAAGTGGATTTGAACCAGCAACCTTTCAGTTAGTAGCCAAATGCACCGCTCAAGGACCCCTTTTGAACAGTGACTTAGCATGTCTAGGTGTTCCACAACTTTTCTTAGTGCCCTACCAATGAACATTTGTTGTTTCCATTTCTTTTCTATTTCAAAAAATTACAGCCATACACCTTCTAATGAGAAGAAATTGTTGTTAATGGGTATGCTGTTAAGAATCATTTCATATCACCTCACTACTACCGTCAGCGTTTAATGTCTCCTATATGAAACTCCCTAAACCCACTAATGTGGAATCAATTTCTGACTCATAGCTACCATATGGGACTGGGTGGGACCACCCAAAGGGTTTCTAAAGTTTTGAATCTTTAGGGAAGGGGCTTCACCATCTTTCTCCTGGGGAGGACCTCTAACCGCTAACTTTTGGTTAGCAGCCGAAGCACATCACCATTGCATCACTGCAACCCCAGCGCCCTTAGAACGACTTTGTCCAAAATAGAGAATTAAAATTAATAAAGCAATTTATGCCTTCATGGTTTTGACCCTCCGTGGGGCAGAACTATAGGTAACTAACCTGATATAAGAACAAAATTACTTCATTACAATAAGCAAAGTTTTGAAAACCAAACATTGTAGGAGTCAAACATAAACAGGGTTTCCAGGGCTGTAAACGTTTAGAGGAGCAGACATTAGCAACTTTCTGTTGTAGAACTGCTGTTGGGTTTGACTTGTCAACCGTGCAATTCGCTGCTCCATGCCAAGCCCACAGTGCCATCGAGGCTCCTCAATAGTTGCACAAAAAGCACACCTGTTCAGAGACCAGAAGGAAGGAATGATTTTAGCAGTGAGATTAGGGGCTATTTCATTGATTTGACTTTAACTATGCAGGGCAGGTGGTGAAATGGGTCAGGCCTTGGGCTCCTAACTAAGTGGTTAGCGATCCAAAGCCACCTACTGTCATGAAGGAGAGAGATGAGGCTTTCTCGTCCCATAAGTAACAGACAGCCTTGCAAGCCCCAGGGAGCATTTGCACTTCCACCTAGAGGGTAGCGCTGAGGGAAGATAGCACTGGGTTTTGTTGATTTGAGTGATTTTTAGCCTACTAATGTGAAAGTTGGCACGTTGGTGCCACTCCGTGGGAGCTAAGAAGAAAAGCCTTGCCATCTGCTTCCATAAAGATTGCAGTCCAGCAAACTCCATGAGGCATTTCTACTTCGCCACCATGAGTAGCCGTCACCCTGAGAGTGAGGGATTTGACTTTCTGATTTTATGTCAGGATCTGCTTTACTACATCTGAGGTGAGGAAACTGGAGTCCTGTTCACCTGGCAACACCAGTGTGAAGGGTGTTGCAATGTTTGCTAATTGGATTTCCACTAACATATCTCATTTCACAGAGGCCTGGGAATGCATTGTCCTTCTTCCAGTCTCGTTTTGCTGGGTTTAGTCTACAACTTGGGGGAATAACCTTAAAATTCATTATTTATCAGCACCTGGCACTGTTTGGTTCTGCGCATGCATTTTCTGGGTAAATGTATAAACTGTAAACCAAGCACATCTGAAACTAGAGAATTATTCTTGTAACATCGGGTGACTATCCAGAGAAAGTAATTTTATTACTTTGCTAAATCCAACAGTATGTGCTATAAAGACAACCTGTGCAACAACTTACTTGTGATAACAAATCTCTTTAAGTCTGAGTTTCCCAGCAATCGTGTAAATATGCTGAAAGGAGAGTTTTTATTTCTGAGCAATCTTAATTAGCAGGTCTTTTTCTTCTAACATCTTTAAAGTGCTTTGAGCTCCTACCCAGATGAAAGGTCCAGTGTGAGTACAAATTATTATTATCCTCACAAAGCACACACACTAACTGCAGGAAAAGTGCACACAGTTGAACTCTGCAGCCTACCTTGCCCTTGAGACACTTTGAACTGCCTTTATAACCTTCAATTATTCCATATCCTTTAGTCTCTAAATGCATGCATCAAAGCATTCTTGTGCAGAGCCTTGTAAATCCAGCTGTTTATTCCAAAACAGTTCCTCTTAATTAACCCTAGTTTCCTTTCTCCTTTGTTAGGAACTGCTGATTTAGCTTTTTTTTTTTTCCCTGTTGTGGCGAAATAAATGCAAACTTGACTTTGGAATTGAAAATAGCGTTCTCTCACCCTTCTTTCAGAATTGCATGACATAGAAGTGTGCATTAATAGAGACATTTTAATGACCTGATTGCAATGCTATGAGTCCCTTCACATCAGCCCTGCATGAAGGGTTTCTGAGACTGGGAATCTGTATGGGACCAGGCAGCCCCACCTCTCTCCTGTGGAGCAGCTGTGGAGTTGGATCGTGGGCCTTGTGGTTAGCAGCCCAATACCTAATCTACAGGCTCAAAGGTGGTGCAATAGTTAAGGGTTTAGTTGCCAATGGCAAATGCAATGATTGGAAACCAGAGTGGACTCTGTTTGGGAGGGGAGACACTTGGTGCTCTGCTATGGTAGAGATTGCAATTTAGGAAAATATATGGGGAAGTTCTACTTTGTCCTCTTGGTCATAATCAATTTGATGGCACACAACATCTCAACTATAATGCCAAGCAGTGTTAATATTAACTGATTACAACGATTCTCATCATTGGCCCGAATACCTAACACTTCTATCTTCAGTAGGAGATGAAGATTGTCATCCTTTTGTAGAGATAAACAGACTAGATCTCAGAATGGTTAAACAACAGACCCACGGTCACATAGCCAATAAGCAGCAGAGCTGATGGGGCAATGTCTGTCTCCAGACTCATTCCTTTTGCTATGGTCATGTTGCATTTTTAACAGTGATTATCTCTAAGGACAGAGATCAGGTGGGGAAGACTTCTCTCAGCATTTTGCACTTGGAGCCCAGACCAGGTGCCACTGAGTTGATTCTGACTCCGGCTGACTCCATTTGCACAGAATAGAGTGGTTGTGGCCTTTGGGAAGTAGATCTCCAGGCCTTGCTTCCAAGGTGTTACTGGATGAGTTCCAACTGCCAAACTTTCTGTATGCTGAACCATCTGTGTAGCACAGAGATTCCCTTAGAAACCAACTAACTATAGAAGTTAATCAAATAAAGATGAAAAAGAAGGAAAAATAGATCCCTTGTTTATGGAGAGGGCAGTTTTGAATAAATATCTATAACGTGTCATTAGCCAGGAGATTGCAAAGCTAGCTACGTTGAATTGTACTATTCCTCCAGTTTATTAGTTTTTAGTTATGCTTCAAGGATGGCATATCTCTGTTCCTGAATTGGCTCTGTGGAGAGAAAGAAACATGGATCTGAATGTTAAATGAATCTACATTCTGATTCCCCTTTTCCATCAGATGAAGAATGACCATGAAGACTACCTTGATGTTGATGATATTGACTACATCTTCATATTAAGTTGCTCAAAGCCACCAGGTGCTCCATCGGAGAAGGAGGAGCCAGTCTGTAAAAGATCCACAGTCTTGCAACCCAGTGGGGCAGCTCTTCTTCAGGCTCGCTTGGTGTCAGAATGGACTTGCAAGCAAAAAGATTTCATTTGGGGGTTAAGCTCGTGCAGAAATATCAAATCATAATGATCGGTGAACAAAAAGCATATTTTCCCTGACATAATTCCAAAGATAGAAATCAACACACTACTCTAGAGACCGAGGCTCCGTCTTTTTCTGACCAGGGTTTAGTTTGGACATGTCTGGAATGCCAGAGCGAGAAGCCCTTTGAAAGCACATGGAGCGTGGGCGTTTCCAGCTGAGGGGAGCATTTGATCTTTTCTTAGAAAATAACTACCTGTACTCCAAAGGAAGGGTGCCTGTCCCCACAGAAGGATGAGTTCCTCAGCAGGAAGTATGTGGCACCAGTCATTAAAAAAAGGACAGAAATACAGTATCCATAAGATATCTGGGAAACATGAAGAATTTTTATTTCTGGTCACTGAGCATTGCATTTACTTATTATTTACATATCTGGGAGTGAACTAGGCAGTCTTTGGAGCTGTGGGTATATTTGTTCAACAGAGGGAAATGTAATTATTCAGGATATAAAAGATATTCAGTAAAAAAAAGATATTCAGTAAACATCTTTGTGAGGTAGGCCTTTATCTAAATTTAAAAGTATAGAAGTGTAGTTTATTATATACTTGTAAGTAAGGCTCAGGAATAATGTCCTTGTTTGGGTTAATATCAAGAACTTAATCTTTTGAAGACTCTACAGGCTTCATAAAAATTATCAAGTTATAAAAACAGTTCACACCAAATAGATCAAGGATAAGAAATGAATTCATAAAACTATTAGAAGAAAACACATAATACTTTCTTTATAATCTTACAGTGATGAAGAACTTTAGTTCTTTCTGCTTGCATTTAATATCCAGAAGTCATAAAAGAAAGGTAATTAAATTGTGATAAAATTAATAACATGTCTGGCAAAGACAAAGAAGCAAGCAACACAAAACGTGCACATAATAGGAAAAAAATCAAAGATTGACAACAAATGGGGGAAAAGTTTGAAACTCCTATCAAGTTAAAAAGAGAATCTTCCAGTACTAAAGAGTTTTTATCAATCAATAAGAAAATAATCAGCAACTCCCAGGAAAGCAGGCAAGTAAAGTGAACTGAAAATTCACAGAAAAGGAAGTGCACATGACTCTTAAAGATAAGACAAGATGCTCAACTTAATTCATAATTAGAGAAATACAACATATAAATATACTAAGTTTTTTTTCCTTTGGCCAGCAGAATGATAAAAATCTGATCACAAACTGAAATCAAGATTAGGGTGTGTGCATTGTGGATGGGAGATTAAGTTGGTACAATGCCTATACAGGCCAATTTGGTGGTATATAGCAAAAGTTACAAGCTGCCATATGCAGATGACACAATTTTCTTGCTGAGAGGGAAAAAGGCATAAAAACTTACTGAAGAAGAGCAAAATTACAGCTTTCAGTATGGACTGCAACTCAATGTAAAAAAGACCAAAATCCAAACAACTAGCCCAGAAGACAATATCAAGATAAATGGATGAAAGGTTAAAGTTGTCAAAGATTTCATTTTACTCAGATCCACAATCAATTATCATGGAAACAGCAGTCAAGAAATGAAAGAATATATTGCACTGGATGGCAAAGGACCTCTTTTTAAAATATTGAAAAACAAGGATGTCACTTTGAAGACATTAAGATGTACTTGACTCAGACCATGTTTTCTTTAATTGCTTCATATGTGTGTGAAATCTGGAAAGACATAAGGATAACTAAAGAGAAATTGCTGCCTTTGAATCATGGTGCTGATGACTATCCTTCCTGGAGAAGGGCATCATGCTCAGTAAAGCAGAGAAGGAAAAGGAGAAAGACCCTCCATAAGATGGTTACAAAGGTAAGCTCAAACATAATGCTCGTAGGGGAGGCACAAGATAAGGCAGTGTTACATTCTATTGTGCATGCCCTTGCTATGAGTTGGAACCAACTAGACGGCACCTAATAGCATTAATCTATTATCATATGAAGCTACTTATTCAAAAAGAGGGAGAAGCAATGGCTTTTTTAGTGAGAGTAGACAACTAAAGGAAATCATCATGGAGACTCCACAAAATTCCTAGAGGAGGAAGCTTGGACTCAGATTTTCCAGAAGGCATTGGATACAGCCTTTGATGGCAAAGGTTTAGAATGGTTTGTGATACCTGAGAATATCACGAGTCTGATAAGTCTATGCCTCAATGGGCTATAAGATCCCTACCCAGAGCTTGTGACATTCCATTGGGCAAGTCCAAAGAGCCTAGTTTTTTATTTTTCCATATGGATCAGGATTATACAGCTATGCTGTAACATAATAGTGAGACTACAAAATGGTAGGAGACTCAGGGACTGTCTGGATGTGTCCTTCATGGAAATTGGTGCACCAGGGCCTTGCTTGGTCATGAGACATAACCAGACCAAGGTGATCAGAGGACCCCAGAACTAGTCCTATAAAGTTTTCTAATCTTCAATAATAAATGTGTATCTTAATCACGATCCTTTCTGGGTTCTGTAGCCCACACCTGCAATAGTGATTAACTGATGTGCTATTTATCAAGCGGTTGTATGATTTCCTTTGTTTTCAGTGTTCCATAATTAGAAATGTGACTTTGAGTTCTTTGAACACCATGAGGGCCACATGCTGATGGTCTCTCTCATCTGAATAGTTTTTCTTTATCTTGCCTTTGTCCTTCATGAAGGGTTCCTATAAAGTAAAATGATAATAATGAAAAAGAATGGTGACAGAGATCAGTTCATTATGTTATCATGGTGTATACGTTGAACAGAGTGGGGCACAAGAGGGACAACATAATACATAAACATATTAAGTAGCTTATATAGCATGCTATTTAACACCCAGTCAATTCATGACAACCCTATGAGACAAAGTAGAGCTATCCCTTTTGGTTTCTGAAACTACATTTTTTTTTGGCCATCACTGTCCTCTGGTGGGAGTGGGAGTCTCAGCCTGGCTCCAGGAGAGCTGCTGCTGGACTTGAACTGCCAAGCCAGTGGGCTGCAGTCCCGCACTCAACCACTACACCACCGGGGCTCAGCCCAAGACTACATTTTTATGAGAGCAGAAAACCTCATCTTTCTCCCATGGACCAGCTGGTGGGGTTGAACTACTGACCCTATGGTTAGAAGTCTCAAACCAAAGCAAACTTGCTGCCATGGGTCAATAAAAATTTTGGAGGACATGGGCAGAGAGAAAGATTAAAAAGTGTGTTTTGGAGGTTCACTGCATGTCCAATGGGGCTCCAGAAGTTAGAACTGGTACTTCAGGAAACAGGCCAAGAGAGACAGCCAGGTATCGATCTAGTCAGATAGATGGATAACTGGTGAATTACCACTAGACAGAGGAGCATTCAAGCTTTGGGAGTGAATTAGTAAAGACCAAAGATATATGCTGATAAATAGTTTTTAATCAACCAATCCATAAGTACAACCCATAAGGAACTATGCTAGTTAATTCATGGCTAAAACCTCAGATATTAGGATTATTATGAGATTGCACAGGAAATTAGAAGACACTCTGAGATAGCAAACAGCTACTACACATCATGGGCATTGAAAAGTAAATGGGATACATTGAAATTCTTATGTCTAAGCTTATCTTCTGACAAACTGTGGTTAAGTTTTGTGTATGTGTGTGTGTTAGCGCACACTAACACAGCATCTATTAGAAGATATCAGTGGAGGTTAGCCTGTTAATCATGTTAAAGCCTGATGACCTCCCTTCGAGGTTTAACTGAGATACTATAAATAGCTTTTTGGAAGTTGGCCCCCCTCTTTGCCTTCACCTTCCTGTTTTCTGGCCATTTTGAGTGCTGCTGAAGCCCTGTCATGTTTTCCATCAACCTGATCTTCCTGCATTCTTCACCACTGCATGTGGCTGCATGATTCTAAAGAGGAATTTATGGACTTGAGTTTCTTGATACATAATTTTTCTTGATATAAAATTCTTTCTTACACATATATGAGTGTCACTGGATTTGTCTCCTTAGTCAAACTAGCCTAACACACAAGCATAAGCATAAACTAGCCTAACACACAAGCATAAGCACAATTATAGATAATGAACTACTCTCTGTCCTGCTTTGTCTTCTACTTTTCACACACTATTCAAAAGATAGGGTCTAATTTGTTTGATGAGTTATCATCTATTATGTTGTTTTTGTTAGGTTCCCTTGAATTGACTCTGAATCATAGCAACTCTATGCACAACAGAAAAAAACACAGCCCTGTCCTCAGCCTATCCTCACAATAATTGGTATGCTTGAAGCCACAAAAAAACATGGCCTGGCCAAGGTGAATCATAAAATTAACCATCAAGGTCAGTATTATTGTTTTTCCTTTACGCATCCCCCCCAAAAAAAAATCTTTTTGGGGACTCATACAGCTCACATCACAATTCATACATGCATACATTTTCTCAAGCATATCTGTACATATCTTGCCATCATTGTTTTCAAAGCATTTTCTTTCTACTTGAACCCTTGGTATCAGCACCTCATTTTTTCCTTCTCTCTTCCTCATTCCCTACCTCCATCATGAACCTTTGATAATTTATAAATTATTACTATTTTTTCATGTCTTTCACTGTCCAATGTCTCTCTTTACCCCCTTGTCTATTGTCCATCATTCTGGGAGGGAGTTATAGGTAGGCCATTATGATCGGTTCCCCTTTTTCCCCTCACCTTCCTCTTTATGTTGTCCCCACGGTGCTATGGGTCAGTGAGGAACGTTGTGTCTTGTGGTAGGGCCAGCCATATGGTCCACTCTGTGCATTGGCTGCTCCGAGCAGAATATTGTCCTCGGGGCTTTGTGCTTCAGATGTGCCTCACGCTTTTTCCTCCCCCCACCCCACCCCCGCCTGTGCTCCTGTGTGCTCTGATCAGAGACATCCCGTTCCTTGAGCTTTAACTTCAGTGCTATCTTCTGAAATGAATGTGTCGGTGGGGGGGGGGGGGGGAGGGAAGGGCACTGTCCACTTAGTTGGTAATGATGCCAGGCTCTCAGGCCTCCCTATTAGTTCTCTGCTTCATGCCAGTGTCTTCTTGTCTTGGAAGACTAGGTTGAAGTCTGGTCCCTCTTTCCCTGTGAAGATAAAAACAACACCCTCCCCTTGGGTGGGTTAGTTCCCCCAGCTACTCATGCCTTACCCACCCACCCCCACCTTTTTAATTGGCTACCATATATATCCCTGGGTTTAGTCTGGTCCCTGCCATATTCCCTAGATTTCATCTGAGGAGTGTGCATATACAGTAGCTTCTTCCCTATGCTCCTTTTTGCTTTTTTGAACTTAACTCAGCGAGCTCATGTTGTGCTTGCCCTTTTGTGCTTGGTTTACTTTGCCTAGCAAATTTCCTCTAGTTCTTCCCATGCAGAGATATACTTCCTGCATTCATCACTGCTTTTTAGGGATGCATAATACTCCATTATATGTATGTATGTGCCACAGTTTTTAATCCATATGTCTGTTGATGAAAATTTGGTCATTTCCAATACCTTGCAAATCGTGAACTGCATTGCAATGAACACTGGAGCACAGATGTCTGACTGTGGTTTGTTTCTTGTCTCTTCTGGGTATATGCCCAGTAGAGGAATTGCTGGGTCGTATGGTAACTCAATTTCCATCTGTTTTGCATATCACCAAATTGATTTCCATAGTGGCTGTACATACCTACAGATCCACCAACAGTGAACGAGAGTTCCTATCTCCCCACAGCCTCTCCAACACTTGTTACTTTCTGATTTTTTGATTTGGGCTATCTTTGTGGGTGTTAGGTATCTCATAGTTGTTTAAATTTGCATCTCTCTTATGGCTAAAGATCTGGAACATTTTCTCATATATTTAGTGACTATTTGGATTTCTGTCCTTGAAAACCTTCTATTCAGGTCCTTTGCCCACCTTCTCAATTATTGTTTATTTTTCTTGTAAGTTAGGGTATTATAGATTTTAGTAATAAGATCTCTGTCTGATGTATCATTGCTAAAGATGCTTTTCCATTCTGTCGTCTCTCTTTTCACTCTCTTTTTTATTCTTTTAGTGTATTAAGTGTTTTATCTTTAGTATATCCCACTTGTCTAATTTGTGCCTCCTGTGCTTGCGTCTTTCCATTTCCAATAGCCTATGTATTTCCTGAGTCAAAGTTCTCAGATTTGTTCCAAATCCCTCATTGATAGCCTAATAGTTTGAGGTTTTACCTCTAGACCTGTAATCCACTTTGAGTTTCTTCTTGTGCATGGAACAAGGTAAGGGTCTTCTTTCATTTTTCTGCAGATATGTATCGATTTTTTAGAGCACCTTGTATTGAAGAGGGCATCACTTCCCATTTGATTTTTTTGGGGACCCTTATCAAAGATCAGTTGTCAGTGTGCTGATGATTTTATTTCTGATTTTTCAGTCATTTTCCATTGGTCTCTATGTCTATCATTATACCAATATCACTCTGTTTTGACCACTGTGGCTGTGTAGTAGGTGCTAAATTTGGGTAAAGCAAGCCCTCTGTGTTAGACAGAGTTCTCTAGAGAAACAAAACCAGAACACTAAAAATTCTCTCTATATATTTATATATAGAGAAAGATATCTAACATAAGAAATAAACAGTTACCTAATCTATAAAACAGTACAAGTGGCTTACTGCAACTTCCTTGCATAAGACAGCTAGTACACTTGCAGTCTGAGTCTTGAGGTCGCCGAGTAGTCCTCTGTAGATCAAACAGCAGGCCCGGTCACCAACAGTCAGCCTGATGACAGGGTCCAACAGTTCCCAGTTCAAGAGATGTATATTCCAGGAGCATGATGAGGCAGGGCTTGAAGGAACCTCAACTCACAGCGAGACAGTCCACAGATTACGTGTTCCACAAGTAATGTCACTTGCAGATCAAGCCACAGGACAAAACAAGGCAGCCGGCTGGTCTGAAAATCCAAGAGCAAGAGAGAGAGAGAAAGGAAGGGGATCACCCAGTCATTTATGTCTCTGTCCTTCAAACAATCCCACATGTTCATTGGTCATGTTGTCATAACAAACCTCCCTGTCTTCTTTGGTCATGTTGGCATAACAAAGCTACCTATCACACCCTTCAACTTTGTCCTTCTTGAGGAGCTCTCTGCTAATTATGTGTTTCTTCCCTCTCCATATGAAGTTGGTAATCTGTTTTCCAATTCTCTGAAGAAAGATGATGGTATTTGGATCAGAATAGCATTGAAGTTGTATAGTGTCTTGGGTAGAACTGACAACTTTACTATATTGAGTCCTCCGACGCACAAGCATGGGATGTCCTTCCATTTGTTGAGGTCACTTTTGGTTTCTTTTAATAGTGTTTTGTAGTTTTCATCATACATATCTTTTTTTTAAGTCAGGTATATCCCTAGATATTTCAATTTGTGCTTGGCTATTGTGAAGGGTACCATCTTTTTGATCCCCTCTTCTGTGACCTTGTCTGGTGTGTATGGTAGTCTTCTGTTTGTAGACTTCTGTTTGTTGATCTTATCGCCTGCCACTCTGCCATATTCCTGTAGTGCTTCCAGTACTCCTTTCATGGAACTTTTGGAATTTTCCATATATTAAATCATATCATCTGTGAGTAATAATAGTTTCACTTCTTCCTTCCCCAGATAATACCTTTTGATGTCTTTTCTTTGACTTACACTGTTAAGTCTTAACCTTCAGTATGATGTTAAATAGGAATGGGGAAAGAATCATTTTGGTCTAGTTCCCTTTTTCAAAAGAATTGATCTCATCTTTTCTCCACTGACCACCACATTTGTTGTTGGTATTTCATATATCATTTGTATTATTTTATTATATTTTTGGGGGGTGTTAGTCCAGGTAGGCTAGAGGTACAAATTTCATAGACACGCATATAGATATAAGGAAAAGGTTTATATATAAGAGGAACAGGACATTGAGCCCAGTCCAGTTCAAAGTCATAAGTCCGATATTAACCCATATGCCCAAAATCAGTCTATAAAGTCTCCTTCTGACTCACGAAATCACAGGTCACTGGGTGCAAAGTCCCGGCGCTGGCAGGGGACTCCACATGGCTCCTCGCTTCCAGGGCTCAGGTCCATCAACAGCAGAAGCAACTCATCACTGGCAGAGGTCTCCATGTGGCCATCCCAACTTCAGAGGTCTGGCTCCATCAGAATAAAGCCGTGTGGTCTCTCCGCTGGATCCTCCAGCTTCTCGGACGCTGCCATCTTATGTTGTCCATGATTAATCGTCTCTGAGACTAACTCCCAACAACTGGAGAAAATAGCTTCTCATCTTCATGAGATTTCCCAGACATATCAGGAGAAAGCCATGCCCACACAGAGGCCTCATTGGCTACTCAATGACTATCTCCAGATTAACAGGCCAGACTCCACCCCTACATTTCAATCATAAAATTAACATAAGCACATGATTGCCACAGGAGGCATCACTGCTCTCTGGTTTTGGTGGTCGTGGGAGCTACCCAGCACTGCTCCTGAGAGCTGCCGCTGGATTTGAACCACCAAACCCGCAGGCCGCAGGCCCACACTCACCCACTTAGGCCAACGGAGCTGAGCCCATATCACTTGAGGAATTTTCCTTCTATTCCTATCTTCTTAAGTGTCTTAAACAGGAATTGGTGTTGGATGTTGTCACATGCTTTTTCTGAATCTATTGATATTATCACATTGTTCTTATAATTGCTTTCATTCCAATGTGGCAAATAATACTAATGGTATGCTGAACTATACCTGTATCCCTAGTATGAATCCACTTGGTCATGGTCAATTATATGTTTTGTGTACTTTTGTATTCTGTTGGCTAGCATTTTATTAAGGATTTTTGCATCAATTTTCATTAAGAAGATTGATCTGTCGTTCTTGATCCTTTTGGATTCTTGCCCGGTTTAGGTATCAGAGTTATACTAACGTCATAGAGAGAATTTGAAAGTTTGCAAAGTTTCTCAATGTTTTGGAAGAGTTTGTATAGGATTGATGTCAGTTCTTCCCTAAATGCTTGATAGAATTCTGTAAAGTCATCTGGTCCAGGGGATTTTTTTGTTGGTAACCCTTTGATAACCTTGTCTATTTTGTTTATTGATATGAGTCTGTTGAGATTTTTGACATCCATTTGGGATAGGCTAGGGAGTGATTGTTTTTCCAAGAATTTGTCCATGTCTCCCAAGTTTTTAAATTTTTTGGAGTACAGTTCTTCATAGTACTGTGTAATTATCCTTTTGATTTCATTAGAGTCAACTTCTTTCATCCCTCATCCTTACTATTGAAATTTGTTCCTTCCTTCCTTTAGTTAAGTTTGCCAGAGATCTGTTGATTGTTTATCCTATTGAAGAACTGACTTTTAGCTGCATTTTCCCTCTACTGAATCTCAGCCTTAAATTTTATTTTCTTTTGCTATTAGTTGGATTGTCTTGTTGACTCTGATGTAGTTGCTGTAAATTTTGTACCAGCATGTCAGTGTATCTTCCTTTTTTATGTGTACATGTATTACTATCAAACTTCCTCTGATGACTACCTTTGTTGTGTCCCAGAAGTTTTGGTATATTGTGTCCTCATTCTCATTGGTTTCTAGAAATTTCCTAATTTCATCTCTGATTTGGAGCAGTACACACTTCTTTTGCAATAGAGGGTTATTCTTCCTCCAATTATTTGCCCTATTTTATTCAGCTTCCTTTTCTTCATTTCCAGTGGTCAGAGAGAGAATTCTATATGATATCAATGTGCTTAAATGTATGCAGATTCGACTTATACTCTAGTATGTGGTCTATTTTTGAAAATGTGCCATGTGGGCTTGAAAAGAATGTGAATTTGTTTTGTATTTGGGTGGAGAGCTCTGTAGATAAATATCAGGGCAAATTGTTTAATTGTAGTTTTACAATCTTTAGCCTCCTTGTTGAGTTTCTTTCTCAGAAAGCAGTGTATTGAAGTCACCTACTATAATTGTTGAGGCTGTGATTTCTTTTTTCATCTTTTGGAGCATTTGACATATTCTGCTCAACCCTTGTTCGGTGAGTAAATGTTTAGAATGCTTAATGGTTCTTGGTATATGGTTTCCTTGAGCATTATATAATGTCACTTCTTATCTCTTTTGATGGTTTGCACTTTGAGATCAATTTTATCCAAGATTGGGATTTCAATTCCTGGGTTGTTGGTTTTTTTTTTTTTGAATTGCTATTTGCTTGTTATGTTTTTCTCCAACCTTTGATTCTCTGCCTATTTTTGTCTGTAATCTTGAGATGTGTCTCCTGTAGGCAGCAGATTGAGAGGTTGGGTTTTCCAAGCCCATCTGTTACTGTGTGTCTGTTAAGGCTTGAGTTCATTCCATTGATAGTCAGTGTTATTACATCTATCTGTGGACTCAGTGATGTCATTTTATCCCTCTTGTATTGGGTACTTTCCTACCTCCATTTTTTCTTCATGGGTTGTGCATACATGTGTTTATGGTTCATTCTTACCTTCTTTCCATCGCTGAACCGGTGTTATCTTGGGGACTGTTTTCCCTTTGATAGTCTCTGGGTGAAGTTGTTCTGTGGGGCAGTTTCTTGTATTTGTTTGGTGAGTGGTGTTGTTCTGCTCATACTGGGTCAGCGAGAATCTGTTGTAATACTGGATTCCTTTTAGCATATTCTTTGAAACTTTTCTTGTCCAGGAAGACTATAACTTCTATATCAACTTTGATAGATAATTTGGCTCAATAGCATATTCTTGGGTTTGTGTTATTTTCTTGAAATTTGGGGGATATGTTGCTCCACTCTCATCTTCTTCATGGTGTCCAGTGATAGGTGTGAGCATATTCTTAGATATTTGCCTTTATATGTGATTGCCCTAGCTACTCCCATAATGTTCTCCTTTTCCTCATAGTTGGATGGTTTAACAACTATATGTCTTGATGACTGCTTTTTGGGATTCAGTCTGGCTGGCTTTCTTTTGGTCTCATGGATAGTTGCCTGGTTTTCATTCATTAAACTAGGCATTTTCCTTCAAGCATTCCGTCACTCTTTTGGATGCTGATTTCTTTGATGTGCATTCCTCTGATAATCCAATAATTCTGATGCTCCTTCTCCTGGCATATATACATAGCTCAGGCTTTCTTCAGCTTCTCACATTTAGCTTGTTAGCTTTTTCTCACATTTGTCCTCTAGGTCACTGGTGCTGTTCTTTGCCTCCTCCATTTGCTGGGTGAAGTCCAGAAATTTTGTTGTTAGTTTTGTTTATCACCCCCTAACTCTTTGGTGCATGGACTTTATCTCCTCTATCATTTCATCCTTTTTTGGTAGTGCTTCCCTAATATCCTGTCTGACTATAAGCAGTATCGTGAAGATGTCTTTCTGCGGAGGTCAACGCTTTTTCTATGACTGCTATTAAGCGCAGGTGGTCCTTTAACATTGGATTTTGTTCTCTTTTCTTGTTGAAGCTTTGGAAGCAGCTTGCTGTTTTCTGGTCGATTTATTGGAACTAGGTGCAGGGCCCTGGTCTCTCTCTTTGAGAGGTTAGTACTGGTGTTTCTGTAGGATGCCTATAGCCAGCTGCCTTGAGGAGTTTTGTTTCATCTTTGTCCTGCTGAGATTTACCTCTTGCCTTGGCCTATGCTTTGTGCTCTTGCCATCCTCATGTCTCCTTAGGGGTTGTTTGCAGCTGGGCATGCTATAATCTGATGGAAAGCATTAACCCAAGTACAGGGTAATGTATTTAAGGGAGGGCTGGGGGAATTGGGTGATCTGTTCCTGGATAGGGGCATTTCCCACAGCGTGAGAGGGAGAGTCCGTTACTTCTGTTAGTGTGCAGATCCACTGCTCTGAGCACAGGGGGTGGGGGGAAGATTCAGTAGGGAGAAGGGAGAATACAGTAGGCAAGCCCCAAAGACTTGAGCCCCTATGTTGTAGCTGCATAAGTTTTGTGTCAGAATTGTGTCTGATGCCAGGCAGGCCTGGAGCGTCACAGGATGGGAACCTCTGTGTGTGTGTTGGGGGGTGGGGGGGGAGGAAGGAGAGGTGGGTCTGGATGGCAGGTCTGTGGGGAGTGCTGAGGCAGGGCAGAAGTCTCTGCCATTTGTCTGGCTGCCCTGTGGTGCCAGTCAAGGCATTGCAAGCACCCTGAGTGCCACAAAAAAGACTACAGGTGTCCTCCAGGAGTGCAGGTGATAGGTTCAAAGTCAGCTTCTGGTTCAGAGAAGTATTCTGAGTTTTCTTGAAATCAACAGTTAGACTTTATATCCCTACCTGACCCCTAAATCACCTCAATCACTGATCTCTGTTTAGCTCCAAGTGTGAGTTACCTATCTGGTTGCCACCTTGGTTGCCAGCTTACAGTATTACTCTTTTCTTGCACCTTATTACTACCAGACACATATTATTAATGAGTAAAGCAGTCAGATAGCACATTTTTTATTCATGTCACAAATGTTAAACATCAGATGAGATCATTGATAAAGTAGGAGTAGGTGTAACTACATCTACAATGCCCCAAAAGGTCACATCCACAGTTATCAGGGATTTGTACTTGAATGTATTTTTTGTGGGGGGGGATATCATCAATTGCATACCATCTGGTAAGTGTTCGAGATGAAATCCAAAACATAATTTGTCAATATTCTGGGATGGTTTTTTTCTTCATCATTACTTATTATTTACTTTGCATCGTACTAGTTGTCACACATTCATGAGAATAGAGCATATCATATATAAGCAAACAAACAATATAATTTAAAAGAACATCAAGGGACACATGAGGTAAAACAAGATAATGGGATATATATTGACAGAGGATAAAATAAAATGCTACACCAGATAGGGTGGATGTAGAGAGACTCCTTGAGGAGATGACGTTTGAGTTACTGGTTGAGTGATGACAAGGAGTTAGCCATACAAAGATCTAAGGGAAATGTTCTGGACAAAGGGCATATACCAAGTACAAAACGCAGACAAGAAAGAACTCCAAATTTTCAAGCAAATAAAAGAAGGTTGGAATTGGAGAGTGAAAAGCTTGAAAAGGTGAGAAAACTGCCAAATCAAGGCAGTCTTAAAGAAAAATTGCATTGTATTTATAAAGAGAAATCACTGAAAAGTTCTAAGAAAGAAAGATAACATGATTTGATTTTTGAAAACTTCTTTGGACCCAGGTTAGAAGTCTAGATTACAAGATGACAATGGCTGGAGTAAGGGGGAGAATTGAGGTGGCTGAAGATTGTGATTGATTAGATGTGGAGGTTGAAGTAATGAGAAAGACTAAGAATCATTCATTTTGATAATAGCAGTATGTTATTTTTCTTAGTTTCCTAGTATTGTTGAAATGGTAGCAAGTGGGTGACTTTTAAAAAATAAAAATGAATTTTCTCACACGCCAGACTCTGAAGTATAGCGGCTAAAAGTCCAAATCAGGATCCCAGCTACTTTAATATCTTCCTTATTCTTTGGTTTCTGAGTTTGCAGATGATCTTCACATGACACACGCCTTTCACATGCACGTGCCTTTCCCAGCATGTGTGTGCTTGGCATTGTGTCTGTAATTTTGTTGTTAGGTAAGTACTCTCTAGTCGATTCCAGCCCAAAGTGACTCTGTGTAACAGAAGGAGATACTACCTGGTTCTGCACCATCCTCATACTTGTTCCTATGTTTGAGCCAGCAGCTAGTGTCCAGTCATCTTCTTGAAGGTCTTCCTCTTTTCTGCTGCCCCTCCTCTTTACCAAACATGATGCCCTCCTACAGGGATTGGTCTCTCATGATAACACGACAAAAATTTGTGAGACAAAGTCTCACTATCGTTGCTTCTAAGGAGCATTCTAGTTGTACTTCGTTCAAAACAGATTTGTTTGTTCTTTTGGCAGTCTAGAGTACTTGCAATATTCTGTACCAGCCCCCAAATTCAAATGTTCTGATTTTTCTTCATTCTTCCTTATTCATCGTCCAGCTTTTGCATACATATGAGCCAGTTGAAAATACCATGACTTGGGTCAAACACACCTTAGTCCTCAAAGCAATCTCTTAGTTTAGTTGTTTGTTTGTTTGTTTTTTAACACTTTAAAGAGATCTTGTCCAGTCAATTTGCACAATGTTTGATCTAATGACTGTTGGTTTCCCGGGCTTTTTCAGCATTTTGAAACATTTCAATGGGTATTCCATCAATTATTGGAGCCTTATTTTTTACTAATGCATTCAGTAAAGTTTGAGTTTATTCCTTTAGCACCATTGGTTCTTATTCATATGCTACTTCCTGAAATGGTTGAACTGTTGACTAGTATGTCAGTTGATCTGGGTTGCTGTGATGTTGGAAACTATGTCACTGGTATTTCGAACAACAGCAAGGTCACCCAGAGTGAACAGGTTTCAGCAGAGTTTCCAGATGAAAATCAGACAACAAAGAAGGACTCAGCTCCTTACTTCAGAGAAAGAAACTGCTGATATCTTAGGTATAGCTTCAAAGCATTTTCAAATGCTGACAGTCTAAACAAAGGAAGCAAAACATTGTTGGATATACTGCCATGGTATAGGCCCCTCAGAGCACATGGCATGTGGCTGAAGCGTAGCTGAGTTCCTGGAGGGGCGTCATTCAACCACGGTGAGATGATTCAAGTAAAGCCTGTGGGAGTGAAGCTTCCAGGATCTTCCTTTGTTTACGGGACACAACTCAAGGTAAAGGAAATCAGCTGCAAAACTCTTCTAATGATTGGAATTTTGAATGTGAGAAGTCTGAATTTAAGAAAACCGGAAGTGGTCAAAATGGCATGACACGCATGAAGATTAATGTCCTAGTGAACTGAACTGAAGTGAACTGAAACCGACTGGACTTGGCTATTTTGAATCAGAAAATTGTGTGATTAACTATACCAGGAATAATGCAATCAAGAGGCATAGAATGGCATTTATTGTCAGAAATAATCTCGTTAAATGCATCATGAAGTAAATGCTATCTGTGATCGGGTTATATCTGTCTGTTTTGAAGAAATGCAATCAAGACAGCTATTATTCAACTTTATCAATCACAAAAAAAATCTAGTGATGAAGGAATTTAAGAATTCTAGGGACTTGATTCAGAAATCGATTAAGTTATTGATGATTGGAATGCAAAAGTTGGAATCAAAGAGAAAGGAACAGTATTTGGAAAATATGATGAGGTGTTTGAGTGAACTGGAAAAGCTTCTGGGAAGAATCAGCTTGTGCAGGGGGTGGGGGCAGTGCTCTGAAGTGGCTCAGGCCACTAATCAATGTTGAAGAGCAATCAGAAAAAAAGAACAATTAGCCATTGTTTATCATTCACTTGAAAAATGAAAATCTGGTGCACTTAGCTTTTGTACTGCTCCTCTGGGAACTCATAATTCTCATCTGTTGGAATTTCTTGGTACTTACTGAGGATAGCTTCTCCTGTTTGTTATCTGGTGTCCATATTTAAGAATCCCTCCATTTTCTTTATTTTAGTATTCCTTGCTTTTAGCTTCCCTTCTCCTCTACCTGCTTCTTCAAGAAATAGCTAATATGCTTAGAGTCTCTGTAATTTATCTATTCTGTATTTCATATAAAGAAAGTCATACAACCACAGAACCACCCTCACCCACCAACTACAATGAAAAATATCAGGAAAACCTCAATCCAAATGAAAGCAGAAAATAATAAAAATTAGAACAAATTAGAAATGGTTGAAAGGAAAACAAATTACAAGATGATAAAAGTTAAATTATTTCTGCATTAGCTCAGTTTCTGATGTACTCTGCTTGAGGGATAGGTTACTCACACCCCTCATCAATGGTCCTAAGAAATTCAACAAAGACTTGATTCCCGTGGAATTTTGGCTTTCACAGTTTTCCATAGCCTCTGTAAACCAGGTACTCAGAATTGAAGCTCCAGTATAATCTCCTTCCCTGAACTTGGGTCTTGTTCACAATCCTTGGACTGCAGAGACTGGGCGAGCTTCTCTTATGTAGGTATAGCTGATACCTCATTTAGATGGCTGTGGGGCTAGACTTTTAAGAACAGAAGTAGATTTCGCAAAGCAACCCTACAACATGCTCTGAATCACAGCCGTTCTAACTTATAGTGACCCTATAGAAGGATGCTGCATCTGCAAACCTTCCCAGGATCACACAGCCCCATCTCTGTCCTTCATTGTGGGTGGTGACTTTGAAGGGAAGTCCAACACTTACCTAAAAGCATAACGAGGGTTGTTCTTTTTTTTTCTCTACAAAACAACAATAACAACACTAAAGCTTGCTATATTATACAGAAGGTCCTCCAAGGCAGTTATTCCAAATGAAGTTTTATACACAATTATAGAAATGCACACATAGCATTAAAAGAAAATGACTCTTACATAACTTTGAACATGTCTCACATTACCAGATCATTCATCTGTGCTGCATTTGAATTAAATTGTACATCAGAATTGTTTTCTCTCACCATATTTATTCAATCTGTATGCTGAACAAATAATCATAAATCTGGCTATATGGAGAAGACTGTGGCATCAAGATTAGAGGGAGGCTTATTAGCCACTTACAATATGCAGATGACACAATCTTAGTGCTGAGGTTGAGAAGAACTTGAAGCACTTGCTGATGAAGATTAAGAATTGCAACCTTCGGGCTGAGCCCCGAAGTGGTTGAATGCGGGACTGCGGCCCACTGGCTTGGCGGTTCAAATCCAGCAGCAGCTCTCTGGTAGCAAGGCTGGGTAGCTCCCACGACCACCAGAGGGCAGTGATGCCTCCCACCCCCCAAAAAAGAATTGCAACCTTCAGTATGGATTACAACTCAATATAAAGAAGATCAAGGCTGAACCCCAGTGGCGTAGCGGTTGTGCGGCCCACTGGGACGAAGGTTCAATTCCAGCAGTGGGGCTGGGCCTCCTACTCCCACCGCCGGAGAGCAGTGATGTCCCCCCCCCCAAAAAAAAACAAAGATCAAAATCCTCAAAACTAGACCAATAGGTAACCAAGATAAATGGAGAAATGGGGGAAGTTGTCAAGGATTTTTGTCCTATTTGGATCCACAGTCAAGTCTCATGGAAACCACAGTCAAGAGACCAAAAGACATGTTACATTGGGTAAACCTGTTGCACAAGACCTCTTTAGAGTATTGAAAAGTAAAGATGTTGCTTTGAAGACTAAAATGTACCTGAAAGTGTACCTAACGTGTAATTTCAATTGCCTCATATGCTTGTGAAAGTTGGACATTGAATACAGAAGACTGAATAAGAATTGATGCATTTGAATTCTGCGGGAGAAGAAAATTGCAAGTACCACGGACTGCTTAAAGGACAAACTGATCTGTCTTGGAAGAAGTATGTCCAGAATACTTTTTAGTGGCATGAATATTGAGACTTGTCTTACAGACTTTGGCCATGTTGTCAGGAGAGACCCTTCTCTGGCGATAGCCTCATGGTGTATGATGAGGTATTTGGACCGAGGAAAAAGGATGGGTTGACGCCATGGCCGTCACCTTGGGCTCAAGAAATCAGTGTGAGGAGGACACAGGAGCCGGCGGCGTTTCTGTCTGTGGTGGATAAAGTCACTATAGGTTGGAACCAACTTGCTGACTCCTAACAGCAACAGGAGGAGTTGGAACAGTTCGATGGCAGGGGTATTAAGATAGTGAGACGGTAAGATTGTGGAGATTCAACAAGAGATTTCTAATTTCCTATGTTGAAGAATTGGGTTCAATTTTTGAAGAATTGGTCACTCTGTCTCATGCACAGCCGCCTTTTGTCTGCCCACGGAGGCTTGTGTGTTGCTGAAGAGCTTCAGAGGAGCATCCAGAATAAGATGGAGTAGGAAATCAACCAAGGAAAACCAAATAGATTGCAATTGATCAGGAAAGCAGATGGTGCAGGACTCTGATGTGCACGGGGTCTGAATAAGTGCATTAGTTTGGAGGCCATTTGGGTGATAGCTACTAGCAATTCTGTAGAACAGGATAGAAAAAAAAGCAGAAAACTCCATTTTCCTCTTACAGAGTAGCTGACAGGATCAAATAGTTTTTCTTATAGTTAGTCTGTACCCCAATATGTACACTGGGAGGGGGCTCTTCATTGGTTAGTCCTCTACCTCAAACTGAGCCAACCTTGATACCATTACTGTTGAATTTTAGAAGTCTGTTGTTTATTTTGGCTACAAATTCCTTATCAGATATGTTTTATAAATATCTTACTCAGTCTGTGGCTTAACTTTCCTTCTCTTAACTTTAAAAAAATATATACTGTGTGTCTTTGAAATGAAAATGGTCCAAGTAAAGTGAGGGAGTAGGAAGTGAAGTGAGGTAGAATCTTTAGACCAGAATTTTTGGAAATTTTTAACTAGATGGCAATTCCGGAACTTATTTGGCTAAGAGACAGGTTAGACCCTGAGGCCTTCAGACTGATGTCATCGAGAAGAAAAAGAAAAAAGGACGTAGCAAAGTCATCCTGTTGTTGTATGCCACTGAATTGTTTCTAACTCATAATGACCCCGTAGGATACAGTAGAATTGACCCACACAGAATACTCCAGGTTACTGTTTGATACTAGCCCGCATGAAGAAATCGCTGAAGATATGCGTGATATAGCAAAGTGTGGTGGAGAAACGGCTTGGGGCCTGGCTGTCAGAAAGGATGATATCTGGGGTCTTACAGTCTTGTCTGAAAACAAGGAGTTATCTCAGTGAGACTATCAACTAACTCCATGTAGGAGAAGCACACTAGCCTCTGTGATCTAAGGATTGTAAATCAAATAATCCACTACAAAGGAGGGGATGATATCAGAGCTTAAATTCTGAACAGTCATTTTGCAGAAGGCTATGGATGACAGTAAAATCCCAATATCTATTTTCAGGATCCCCACAGGGATTAAGCCTCAGGTGAATCCCCTCTGATCATTGCCCAGGGATGTGTGTAGCCTTGCTATTAGACAGAAAACACTGTAATGTTGGATTTTTTCAAGATGTGTTTAGGTTAAAACTTACAGCTTATCATTTGTGATATGTAGGTTTATTGAACTAACTAGGCCAATAGGAACATGTGGGATTAATAAATTTGCAGTTTCATTGGAGGGCAAAAAGAGAAATGGCTCGGCAAGCCCTGCTCCTCTCTTGCTTTCTGATGATCTAATGCTTTAGCTAGTTCTCTGCCTCAATTTGTGAGCTACACGACCCGTGGGACAGTCAGTCATGGATCATGTCACTAGAGGGTGAGGTTCCTTGGAAATATGCTTCGCCACATTGCTGTTATACATCGCTTGAGCTTGAGGCTGTAAGATCCTGTCATCTTGATTGCTTGAGCTTGATATCACATATGGGCCTGCTTTCTGAGCTCCTGAGTTGCTGACTGTTGGTGTCCTGCCCTGCTGTTTGCTGTCTGTGGATGGACTGCCTGCCTTGTCTTAGGGAAGACTCAGCTGTCTGCTTCCTTGACCTGGGACCCAGCAGCCCTCAGGAGTTGAAGGACATCCAGGATATTAACTGTTTCATGGAGGTGAGTTGAACTGAGCCCTCTATACTGCTATGTGGACTAATTAGCTGTTATATTCCTTCTTGTTTTCTCTCTATATATATCTATCTATCACACATCTATCTATCTAACACACCATTTTCTCTCCCTTTTGACCACTTTAGAGCTTTTGCTTTTAATAGTTTCTGTTTTCTTTTGATTGAGTTTTTTTCTCTGTTTTGTCATGTCATTGTTGCATTTTCTTGTTTTGATTTTTGAGATATGAAATCCAGGATGAGTAAATCTATGGAGACAGAACTTGGATTGATAATTGTCTACAGGCATGGCAGGGGAAGTCAGAGGGAAATTGGGAGCTTACAACAAGTACAAGAAAGAAGAAAATATTCTGAAAAAAATTTTTAAAAAGATAAAGATAAAGAAAAATACCCTTTATTTTTAAAAAGATTTTTAAAAAGATTAAGAAAATATTCTTAACATAATTGAATATATGCAATTTAATATGATATATGAATTATATGCCAATAGCACTGTCAAAATAATATTTTTGCTATCATCTTCATATAGGCAGGTCACCAGGTGTTTTCTCTAAGGAACTGTTGTGCATATTATTCTTGCAACATCAGGGTTCTTTAACATTGCACTTTATGTACATTATCTCAAAACTGCTTTAAAACATTGACCTTGTCAGACAGATAGGAAAAAACAAAGGATCATAAAAGTTAAGCAAACTGTCTAGGGTTTCATACCACTGGACACTACCACAGGCCAGGCGTAAGACTAACCTGCACTAGGAACATCCCCAACGGATGGTCAGCAAAGCCTGTTTCTGCATGCAGAGGGTAAAGACACACACCTTGAGAAAAAAAAGACATGCACCTTGGGGCAAAATGAAGATCTGAGGGACTATGGTCTCAGATGGGAAACTGCTTATATTCAGATGGATCCAGAGTCTGTTTGATTTGAAGCAGTGTTGCAGTGAACAGCTGGGAATATGAAAAACAGAATCCTTGAGGGAGAAGAGGCGGGTACAATCAAGTATGGTATTAGGGTTCCAGGCAAGCAGGTAGCTACATACAGAAATAGGGAAATGGAACACAAAGGGCAAAAAGGACCTGACACAGTTTGTGCTGAGAGTATCAGGGGAGACAGACAGAGCCTGTAAAATGGGACAGTGTTTTTTATGTGGCTGCATGATAGAAATTTTGCCTTCCATGAGGGATAGCCAGGTTTGATTCCTAGTCAAAGCACTCACCACCCATTTGTCAATGTGAGTTTATGTGTTGCTAGGATGCCTACCAAGTTTCAACAGCGCTTTCAGGCCAAACTATACTAGGAAGGAAGTCCTGATCATCTCTTTCTGAAAACCCCATGAGTCACAATAATTCAGTCTCCAATGATCACGGGGGATGGCCCAGGACCAGGTAGCATTTCATCCTGTTGTGCACAGAATCACCCTGAGTCAAAGATCAACTTGAAGGCAGCTAAGTGTGGAAAAGGTAACCAAGGCTACCATAGGATTCTCAGCTTGAGAGAACAAGACCCACTCCCAGGTCAGTGAGTGTGGACCTTTATAGGGAGGCACAAATTTAAAGTCTGCACAAAGTTGTGGATTAATGTCACATGTCCCCAGAATCTGCCACTGAGGGAAGCAGAAAGAAAATTCAAAAGAAGACAGAAACCCCAAACAGAAACCCAACCTTGAACTACAATTTGGGTGAAAAGTTGAACACATTATTAGAATTAAGGACCAAGGTCAGGGTTATTTAATGCTTGGTCCCAGTGCTGACCTGGGGCTCCCCCAAATCTTTTGTCCTCGGGACTCCTTCCAGACTCATCCCTAAAGGAGGGTGGGGGCAGGGGTCCCTGCAGTATAAATAGTAACAAAGCTGAGAGTTTACACCCCTGAGAGAACTGCAAATGGGACTATAAGAGAATTGGCTTAATAGACTTTACAGACTAAGAAAGATCTACACTTTAAAACCCCAAAACCTTTCAGACTACAGGTAATAAAATCCCACTGTCATTTATCGTAGGTGATTTCTACTCAGTCTCTATAGGACAGAGTAGGCTATAATCCTTACAGAAGTAGAGGCCACATCTTGTCTGGAGCATTCAAACCATTGAAATGTTGGTTAATAGTTGAATGCTTCCCCCATGTGCCACCAGCGCTCCTAGATTGCAGGTATTACAAACCAAACTCAGTGCCATCTTGTCAATTCCAGCTCGTAGTGATCTTATAGGACAGGAGTGGCCATAGATTTTCTGAGACTGTGAATCTTTAGAAGTAGACAGCTTTAATTTTCTTCCCCAGGTTTGAAGGACTGATCTTGCAGTCAGTCCCATGCCTAACCCACAGCACCACCAGGGCTCTTTATGTTGCAGGTAAACTAAAACAAAACTCATGGCCATAGAGTTTTGCCAATTCACTGTGACCCTATAAGACGTGGAAAAACTGCCTCTGGGAGTTTCCAAGATTGTAACTTTTTTTTTTTTTACCATTTGTCAGATTTATCATTTTAATCTATTATAGTTGTCTCTCTAATACTCTCTGCATGATAACCAAAATATTCCCATCTCTTTATTATGATTAGAGGGAAATCACCAGATATTGATAAATGTATTTTGAGTTTCCACTGTCATCCATAACTTCCTATACCAGAATCTCACAATATAAGCTCTGAAACTATTCCCTCCTTCTGATTATAGATGATATAATTTATAATTCATGGATTATGGATGTTGGTGTGCTTTTTCTATCTGAGCTTAGTTGATGTCTCACTTAGATGGCTCCTTGTTTTATTTATTTATTTATTTATTTATTTTTTTTTTTTTTTAAGGCATCATTGCCCTGGTGGTGGGAGTAGGAGGCCCAGCCTTTGCTCCTGGGAGCCGGAATCGAACCTCCATCCCAGTGGGCCGCAGTCCCGCGCACAACCACTACACCGGCTCCTTGTTTTAAACCAAGCCTTTAAGACCCTAGATCAGTGGTTCTCAATCTGTGGGTCATGACCCCTTTGGAGATCGAACGACCCTTTCACAGGGGTCCCCCGATTCGAAACAGTAGCAAAATTACAGTTATGAAGTAGTTAGATAAATAATTTTATAGTTGGGGGGATCACTACAACATGAGGAACTGTATTAAAGGATCATAGCATTAGGAAGGTTGAGAACCACTGCCATGGGTGCTACTCTATCTGCTAACTGGGCACCATCTAATTTCTTCACCACACTTTCCTATAGCACCCACATCTTCTGGGTTTCCTTCATTAAAGCAAGTATTGAGCAGGGCTATGTAATAAGAGTTGTATGTTTTTAGATTGGAGTTAGGATTAAGTGCAAGCCTAAAACTCATTCCTGAACCTCTGTCTTTAATCTGCCTCTGATTCACCTAGAAGATAATCCATGTTAATTTATGGTAGAGAATCTTATTGATCATCTTCCTGGAAAATAAGGACCTTCTGTTTATAGTGTCATTGATCAGTCCATGGTCCTAATTTTAAAACACCATTAAGAGAGGGAGATTGAACAAGCGTAAACTAACTACATATTGAAATCCTGGGAGTATTGTACAGAACAAATGCTTACGTGACTAGATGCCATTTGCACAAACCATGGGAATTGATGGTCTTGTAAAACTTAGAATAACATTCACTGACAATATCAGTCACAGGTCTGCCAGGATAATACATATCTTCATACAGCAAGTAGTACATGGAGGTAATAAGCAGCTGTTAGTTTCCTTACTGACAGCTCAACACTCTTGGTCTTTTACTTCTTCCCACACCGTATTGTGTCGGTCGGAAGTCCTCAGATTGCAGGTGTGTTTGAGGTAGAGCCTCGTTCACCCAGTGGTGCTTGCACATTGCATCCCTCCGGCAGGGCCCCTGAGCACGTTGTCCGCCGTGAAGATCCAGGGCTCAATATGCAGAGTCCTATGTCAAATGGCGCAGGTCCCCAGGGGCCATACAGAAACTTAGACCAGTGTGGTTTATTAGGAGCATAACACCAAGCATACACACTCTTTAGGGTCTTAAAAATATTGTTAATCATATTTTTCCCCTGCGAGGAAGTTGGCTCCCTACATTTTTCTACTAACAGACATTTACCTGTCTTCTCTCCTCTTCTTTTGCTATGGGTCTGTTCGAGTTTTTAATGTCCATCTGCATGAATACTTGACTTTCCCCGCGGTATATCACTCTGGCAGAAATGCTTACCTGTTCACGGGACATCATCATATCTTTGCATGTCAGCCACTAAGCGGTCATTCTCCACTCTCTCTCTTTCGAACATCAACTACCAGACTTGAGGACCCCTCTGCCAAAGTGGCTTTTAGGATAAACACGTAGAGAGGATGGCTCACAGCCACCAGTCAGGCTCTCTAACGAGCAGACTGGATAGCCTGAAAGCCTGAGTCCATTCCCATTTCTACAGTAATGCTGCTTCACTGTATTCCTCAATTGATTTCAACAACCCTCTTGTGGAGACATTGGGTTCTCTCTATATAGTAAGATCATATAATCTGAAAACAATGAGTTTCACTTCTTCTTTGCCCTATTGTGCCCCCTTAATTTCTTCTTGTTGTTTTATGATTATCATCTTCGACGGGAATGCTTTCAGCTTTTCCCCCACTGAGAGTGATATTGGCTATTGGCTTATCATTTATGATCTGTATTGTGTTAAGGGATTGGGTACTTTTTTGTTTGTGGCATCACTGCCCTGGTGGGAGTAGGAAGCCCAGGCTTGCTCCTAGAGAGCTGCTGTTGGATTTGAACCATGACCCTGTGGGCTGCAGTCAGAATGGGTGGTGGATATTATCAAATGCTGTTCTGTATCAATTGATATGAACATGTGCTCTGTGTCCTTTATCTTGTTTATGTGGTGGATTACATTAATTGCTTTTCTAATATCGAACCATCCTTGCATCCCACTTATGAATCCCACTTAATCCTTTTAAAAAAATAAATCATTTTTGGGGGTCCATACGTTGCTTATCACAATCTATACACACATTTATTATGCCAGCACCTTTGCATACCTGCTGCCATCATCATTCTGAAAACATTTGTTTTCTACTTGAACCCTTGATATCAGCTTTTCACCTTTTCTCCTCCCTTCCTGTTCACTCCTTTCTCACAAACCCTTGATAATTTAGGAATTATTACCATTTTGTCATATCTTACACTGCCCAATATCTTCCCTTGCCCACTGCTACGCTGTCTTCCAGATATTTAGATCCTTGTAATTGGCTTCCCCTTTCTAGCCCGCCTTTCCTCCACCCTTCCAGTAGCTCCACTCTCACTACTTGTCCTGAGGGGTTCATCTATCCTGGATTCCCTGTAGTTACAGTTCTCATCTGTACCAGTGTACCTCTTCCAATCTAGCTGGATTTGTAAGGGAGAGTTAGGATCATGATAGTTGGGAGGAAGAAGCTTTTAGGAACAAGAGGAAAGTTGTATGTTTCATCATTACTTCAGGTATTAAGCATAAAGGAACAGGAATCACATCACTACAAATGAGGGGGAGTACAGGGTGGGGTCCCAAGGCCCATATGTAGACAATTGGACATCCCCTTAGAGAAGAGTCATGGGGAATCCTGCTTAATCTTGATGTATTATTATTTGATATGTTGTTGGATTGTACTGGCCAGGATTTTGTTAAGAATTTTTGTTTGGGCAGTGATGCTCAAATAAGAAGAGAAAAAAACCCAAAAGAATTTGTTTCTTGAGGCCTTCCCAGGAAGAGCCCAGAGCTGACAGCTGTGTCCTGCCATCACCTGTTTTCCCCCTGCCCCCCAGAGCCTCAGGCCCCTGGGGGATGGGGAGTAGGACTCCTTCCCTACTCCCAGTACCCCCCCTTTTTTTGGGGGGGGCATCACTGCCCTCTGGTGGCAGTAGGAGGCCCAGCCTTGCTCCTGGAGAGGTGCTGCTGGATTTGAACCGCCAAGCCAGTGGACCGCAGTCCCACACTAAACTACTACGCCCCCCGTCCCCCCCTTCTTACCTTTTCACTGTTGCTTTCTATGTATAGCTCCCTAGATCTTTCACTTTTTTAAAAAGGCATTTTGTGTAGAAAATAAGTAACATTGATCTTTCTATTTTGCAATCCTGAGCCAGGTAAACACCAGGAAGACAGATTGACCTTTAACTTTTTCCAGTGGCCACCTTTTGGTTACCGATGTACCCAGAAGTCTGTAAATTAGATTAAATTTCTCTTCTGGAAACACACACACACACACACACACACACACACACAAAGAATTTTTGTTTCTGTTTTCATGAGGGATATTGATTTGTATTTTTTAGAATCTTGGTGGAGTATTTCTTGGGTTTAGTATAAGGATTATACCGAGTTTGTGGAATGAATACTATGTAGAATGAATACTCCATATTCTGGAGTAGTTTGTGTAGAACTAGTGACAGTTCTTCTCTGAAATACTTGGTAGAATTTTCTTTGGAAGCCATCTGGTCCTGGGTTTTTGTTTTTTTTTTTTTTGGTTTGAATTTCTTGATGACTTTGTCTATTTCTTCTTTTGCTATGGATCTGTTCAAGTTTTTAATGTCCATCTGTGTTAATTTGGGTCGAGGGTATTTTTCTAGGTATTTGTTCATGGTGTCTAAATTACTGAACTTGTTGGAACACAGTCATACTGTGTTAGGTTTCGTTTTTATTTCATTTGTATCTATTATGATGCTATCTCTTTCATCTCTAAGTTTGGATATTTTTGCCTCCTCTTTGTTTTCCTTTGTTAGGTTTGCTAGCAGTTTGTCAAATATGTTGATCCTTTCACAGAACCAACTTCTAGTTATGCTGTCTTTTTTCATTGTTTTTCTGTTTTTCAGTTTATTTCTGCTCTAATTTTTGTGATTTATTTTCTTCTGTTGTTGGAGGGTTTATGCTGTGAACTCTGTTCTAATTTTTGGAGGAATTGTGTTAAATTGTGTGAAAATTATTTTCTCCTTTGTTTTATGTGTGCATTAATTCCTATAAATTGACCTGTGATCGGGATTGTCTGATTCATAAAAGTAGCAAAATTGCTCAGTTATGAGTAGTAACTAAAATCAGTTTATGGTTGGGGAGTCACCAAGACATGAGGAAATGCTTTAAAGAATCAAGGCATCAGGAAGGTTGAGAACCACAACACTAAGAAGATAAATAGCTCACTGGAGGTGGGACACAGGCTCCCTCCCTGGGAGACATAGCAGCTGACAAGACATATGGAAGTACAGTAGTTCCCTGAGCTGGAGGAGCCACAAATAGACCCCTGCCAGTGCTGAGATGCTTATAATGCTACTGGATCAATATGACTTCCCACCCACTGGCTGATAACCTTCCTGCATTTGGCATCATTGCATGTGTTTCATGAGTCTGAGAAACATTTCATAGATTAGCATCGGACACACGGGCTGGGATGTTTTCTCAATAGTCAGTTGCTCTTGTATATAAAGTTCTTTCTTATACACATAAAAAAATTGACCCATAATAACTGCTTTAACTGTATCCCATAGGTTTGGGTATGTTGTGTTATCACTTTTGTTTGTAGAAACCTCCTAAATTTATCCTTTACTTAAAGACTGGCTAAAACCCAGACTTTTTTGTGGTAGGGTGTTGTTGAGTCTCCATGTGTTTGTCTTTATATTTTTATTCTTTCTATTTTTGATTTCCAGTTTTATGGTATAATGAAGAGGTGATAGTTTGAATAATCTTTATGTGTTTAAATATGCTAAGGTTTGCTTTAAGGCCTAGCACGTGGTATAATTTAGAATATGTGTGATGTGCCTTGGAGAAAATATGTTTGTTTGTTTTTTGCTATTGTTTGAAGGACTCTGTAAATAGCTATAAGGTTGAGGCTGTTTGATTGTGTTGTTTGGCTCTGCGGTTTTTTTGAGTTTTTTTTACCTGTTGATCTTTCCTTTAGCATGATGGATAAAAGTCTCCTACTATTGTTATTGATCTGGTGGTTTCTCTTTTCATCTCTTTAAGGGTTTGATTGATGTATTGCTTATTATGGTTAAGTGCTATTGGTCTATTGATCCTTTGATCATTTGGTAATTTACATACTTGTCTCACGTCATTTGCTTTGAAGTCTATTTTGTTGGATATTAATATTGCCATTCCTGTTTTTTTTTTGGTTGCCATTAGACTGATAAATATTTTGCCATCATTTAACGCAGTCCGGTTTGTGTGTACGTGTGTGGGTGTATCAGAAGTTTGTCTTTTGAAGGCAGTAGATTGATAGCTCTTGTTTTCTAAGCCTGTATGTTATTTCTGGTCTTTTGATTGGTGCATTTAGACCGTTGCCAATTCTAAATGTAGATTATTTGCTGTCATGTCATGTTATTTGATTAGTATTTTTTCTTGTGGGGGGGGGAATTTTATTTATGTCTTTATTCCTGTCAGATCTATCTTATTTTGGGTACTGTTTTCAGTGTGTGGACTTCTCAGTGATATCACACACTGTGATAGGCTCATATTTGTGTGCTGCAGTTGTTGATTTTCTGGCCATAATGGTCTAGTTGATGTTTTTGTAAAACTGGTTTAGTTTTTATGAATTCTCTAAACACATTCTTGTTTTAGAATACTTTTATTTGTGCTTCATATGTGATGGATACCTGTGATAGATAAAGGATTCTTGATTGATGATTTTTGTCTAGTTTATTATATGTTGCTCCATTTCTTCTTTTTTGTGTGTTTTCTGTCAAGAGATCAGAGCTTATTCTTATCTTTTACCTTGGTAGGTAACTTGTTTTTTTTCTTTTAGTTGTTCTTTTAGAAATTTTTAAAAATTTTTTATGTTTTTATTTTATTTTGGACATCATTGCCCTCTGGTGGTGGGAGTAGGAGGCCCAGCCTTGCTACTGGATTTGAACCTCCAACCCAGTCAGCCCTTGTTAGTTGTCTTTAAGTTTCTCTCCTTCTCCTTGAAGTTGGAGACTTTGACTGATCCATTATGTCTTGATGTTACTTTGGGGGACTATCTGGGATTCTGTGCCACAGCATGCTATCCGCCCTCCACCCAGAGGCTTTCCAGTTGTGGAAATAAGCCATAGAGATGAAGGCTTGAGATGAGCGGGCCTGCTAATCAGAAGGAAGTTGAGAGGCGGTAAGTCCCAGGAGGCCATGAATCAAGGAATGTGAGCAGACAGCAGAAAGTGGGACAGGCAAAGAACAGAGTCTCCACCCAGACTCTCCAGAAGAAACACAACCCTGCCAACTCTTTGATCCAGCCCAAACAAAACCCACAACCATTGAGTTTATTCTTACCTTATATAGGATTTCTGTGACTATCAGTCTTTATGGGAACAAATAACTTCATCATTCTGCCAAAGAGTGGCTGGTAGGTTTGAACTTATGACCTTGTGGTTAGCAGCCTGACACTTAATCCACAGTGCTATAAGAGTGCTTTCATACATCTGATCCCCAGAACTGCAAGATAAAAGACGTGTTGTTTTAAGCCACTGAGTTCCTGAGAATCTGTTACACCAGAACCAAGAAACTGACACAGCATCCATGACAAAGTTAATAATATTTTTAAGGAAGTAAAAATTTCAAATTAGAACTTCGAATTTTGATAGCTTTTTTTTTTAATGATAATACTAAGCAGACTGTCTCTGTGTAAGAGAAGTCCTGGTAGTGTAGTGATTATGCATTAACCACTGGTCTGATTATTGCAAGATCACAGTTTGAAACCATGAGTCTTTCCAGTCTTGTAAAAAGTTACAGTCTCATAAACATGCAGGGGAACTTCTATCCTTCCTATATAGCTGCTGTAAGTCAGAAATGAGTCGATGGCAGAGAGTTTGGTTTTGATTGAAGAGATGAAGAAGATTCTGTGCTTAGAGTCATTAGTATCATTTTTAGGGCCAACTTTTTAACTTTATAATAAGACTTAAAATATATACTTTCCGGTGCTCATGTGCAGCCAGATTTGTGAACAACTAGTGCGAAATTTAAATTCTCAAGCACATAATTATGGGGTGGCCACCTACTAGGGAACAAATGTCAGTAAATGATTATTAACTTGAGAATGCATAACAAATGTGGTGTCCACAGAGACTGGCCCAATGATGTAACATCCTCTCGGTGACCTGTATACTGGAATGTTGAGCATGCTCATTAGCTGTGACCATGGTACCAAATGGAAATCAGCCAGAGGAGGTCAGCTTAATTAATTAATGAGGTTGTTAGGATGGCGAGCATATTGATTAGAAGGGCAGATGACAGCTGGATGAAGCAGTTCTGGAGAAGTGGCGGGGAAATAAATCAAGTCCAAGGGAAACAAATGCCTAATCCTGCAAGCGCGATACATACGCAAAAGAATTGTACAAGGACGGGTGAGCGAGGGGCCAACAGTGTAAATTTAGAGATAAGACTTCTCATGAAGTTGGAAGGGCATCTGCAGAACATGAATCAGGCATGGACACTTGGCCAGTCACATAGACTCTGAAACTTAGTCTTCCAACATTATTTTGGTATCTGATAAAGTTGTTAATTTGCAACTGCGACCATGTACAATACACCACAGTTTAATAGTTCCACGGTTTCTTTTTGTTTAATATAGTAGGGAATCTGAAAAAACAAACAAACAAACAAACCCAAAGGTACCTGGATGTCTCTTAGCTTAAAGAGTCTGATTTGAAGTCATGGTGAATCTCAGTGTGAGTTGCTGTCAGCACAGCAGGTTATGAAGCCTGCAGTTGCGGTTAGTCATAAGATATTTGGAAAGATGCACAGGGAACAACAGTACAGTCTCTAATAAGAGAGGCCTAAGAAAATTTGCATCCAGAGAGTAAGGGAACTTATTTTTCTTTTTCCTGAATAACATATAAATAGACACTATTTTGTTTTTGTTTCTCTCCCCCCCCCCACATATACATACACAAAATTAAAAATGATAAGTAATTCCTCCAGGGTTGTTATAAAAAAGCAGCATTTTTCTGTCCCATCTACAATATTTACTCCACTCCAGCGTGTTGTATTATCTCCTTTTGGCACTTACCTCTAGGTCTCTAAAGAAACCTACAGAAGATGCCGTTGTTTGATTTAATTTCTTTTAGATATTATTGATGCCTTACCACCATAAAAGATGAAAATGATTGTCTTTTCCTCTTGCTCTCTCCCACCACATATTCTTATGCTGCCCCACCCCACTCCCCTTGTGTCAGGAACTTGGTTAGGTGGTATCATGGATTAAATAGCGCCTCCCACTTAAATGTGTCCACTCGGCTGGGTTTTCAGTCCCTGTCATCTAAAAGTTATGCAATATTGGTTTCAACCGTCATGGTATGATTTGACGAGCTCAACTAACCAGTTGCAAAGGGATTAGGGTGGGATGCAATCCCCTTACTCAAATCATAACCCTGATGTCAAGTAAAAGGATCTTCCTCAAGTGTGGTCTGCATCACCTTATATTTTATAAGCGATAAAAGGAGACACATGAGCAGACCAGAGAGACCCAGTTAATATTAAAGAAGAGAAGACTAGAGTTGAGTGCATCCTTTAGAACCAAATCTCTGCACAGAAAGCCTCCTATTTGTATGGAAGATTGATGCTAAGACCCACGGAGCCATCCAAGGAATACTGGGCTCACAAACGTTGAAAAGAGACAAAGACCTTCCAAGAACTGTCTGATGTGCTTCAGTCTGGACATGGGGCACCACTCTCATTTTAAAAGGACCCCCTCACCATCAACCCAGGCTTCTTTGGCTTCTCTGGACTGAACCCTGGTTTTCTCTTTCTTAGTGTACACCATCATTTGGCTCATGTTCAGGGTACTTCCTGAGGTAAGGGTATATAAAAAGTATTTTTTGAGACCTTGCATGTCTGAGAAGGTCTCTTCCTCCTGACACTTGATAGACACCAGTGGGGGTTGAGGATAGAAATTGTAAGGTCAGTAATGCTCCTGGAGGATTTTGCAGACTACTGATATCTGGCCTCCAAGGTTGCTGTTGAGAAAATGTGAAGTCACTCTGATTCATCACTGTTGGCATAGGGTCTGTTTTCTCTTCTCTAGACATTTATGACATCTTTGTCCTTGCTAGAATTTTATACTGGTCCTTCTTTCTTCTCATGGGCCTGCTATATTTACTGGTAACACTTTTTACATCCTTTCAGCTTTCAAATTTTGTTGCTATTGTTTCTTCCTTTAAGAATGTATTTATTGGGCTGAGTTCCGGTGGCTTAAGTGGTTGAGTGCGGGCCGCGGGCTTGGCGGTTCAAATCCAGCGGCGGCTCTCAGGAGCAGTGCTGAGCAGCGCCCACGACCACCAGAGGCAGTGATGCCCCCCCCACCCCCGTCATGTATTTATTATCATTTTAGTGAAATTTCTGGGGGACAAAAAGGAGGTATTTATGTATTCAACCTTTTATGTTTATTGGGAAGTGGGGAGATTTCCCTTCTGTTTATTTTTTGTATCTCTTTAGTCAATACTTATTTACAGAGTTTTAATTATTACCAGTTGTTTTACTTTGGAAATTAGAACGGTCTAGTTTCTTTCTTCAAAGTAACTGTGCCATCATACATAACTAAGAGCATGGCAAAAAGGGGCCGGTACAGAATCTGGCCTTTTGCTCAAATGCTGATCTCGATTGCAGGTGCATATAGGTGGATGTGTGTTTACAAAGCAGTCACAGCCTTCCTGGGGGAGGCGATACAGACAAATAATGACATAAATATAACCCTATCGCCATGGAGCCCATTCTGACTAATAACGACCCTATTCAGTGTTTCCTAGGTTACACATCCGTATGGGAACCGGCAGCCTCATCTTTCTCCCAAGGAGCAGCTCACGAGTTTGAGCAGACAGGGGGCCTTCAAAGAAAATTAGGCAGGTTAATCCCAGTCATCAGTAGATATGAAGTCTTCCCAGCCATTGTCGCCGTAGCCAGAGTCGAATGTTCAAGTGAGTTGACTGCTTGAGTTGCCCCACCTGCAATGAATAATCTGAAGCAGTTGTTTGCAGATTTTCTGATCATCCAGTCTTAGTTCTGATGCGTGTGAAAACATACGGATTTGTTTATTTGGAAAGCACACACCTTACCAAAACTTTAAATGCCCCGGTGGGGTGGTGAGTGATAGTCAGCAAGGTGGGCAGATTGACTCCCGACCTCTCCAAGGGAGAAAGAGGAGGCTGCCTGCTTCCAGAAGGATTTTCAGCCTGAAAAACCCAAAGAGGGAGTTCTACTCCATCCTAGAGGGGCCAATGCGAGTCAGAATTCATTCGATAGTAGGGGTTTTTTGGGGTTTAGAAAAACTTGTTGGAGCTGAGCCCCGGTGGCGTAGTGGTTGAGTGAGGGGCTGCGGCCCACTGGCTTGGCAGTTCAGATCCAGCAGCAGCTCTCCAGGAGCAAGGCTGGGCCTCCTACTCTCACCAGGGGGCAGTGATGCCTAAAAAAGATAAAAGAAAGAAAAACTTGTTGAATTGATTTTGATTCATAGCGACCTTGTAGGGCAGAATAGAAGCTTCCCCAAAGTTTGCAAGAATAGTCATCTTTATAGAAGCAGATTGCCACATCTTTGGATTCACACAGCAGAACACTTGACCCTATACCACCAGGAAGCCTTATACATGTCATACTATATCAAGAGTAGGTTGTAAGTAATAAATAACCACTCACAGTAGAGTGTTTAAAAGGCCGCAATAGAAAATAAATACAAGTGTTTTCATTTGATACTTCAGTGGATTGTCTGGTACAGCATGTCAGTCAGGGTGCATATTAAAGCACCTGGGAATTTTTTTCCCAAGAGACTTATTCAGACACTACCTAGACATTCTGAATCACAACCTCTGAAGGCGAGGCCTTGGCCAGGAGAGCTGAAAATGTTTTCAAGCTGATTCCCTTGTGCAACTCTGGTTAAGAAATACTGTTCTCAAGGTTTGAGAAGTGGAGCTCTTAGAGAACTATGAATAACAGTCGCCACCTAGTCGAGTCTGACTCATGGCCACCCTCCGTGTGTTGTCATGGAGCTGGGCTGCGCAGCCTTTCCAGTGGCCCCTTTTCCCACAAGAGATCGCTGGGTGTTTCTTCTGGGCCGTTTCTGATGGCCTCCAACCACCAACCTCCCAGTGAGCAGCTGAGTGAGCATGTTCACCCTGTGCACCCCCCAGGGCCTGCAGAGAACTATGCAGAGCACGAGATGCTCCCCTGGGTGGAGCGAGTGGACGAGGAGCCCTGGGAAGTTTGTAGTCCAATAAATATCTAGGTCATCATGTGCTGCACAAACCTCATTTCCTTCTTCTCACAACTCAGTATTTTTTTTTTTTTTTGCTTTTAGCTGATCTTTTCTCTCACATTTTCAATGTATGAATTTTATTTTTCAATAAAATTTCATTGTAGAAAAATCTAGGCAAAAAGAAGAGAAAACCATCTCCAACCCCATCACAGCAATTAACATTTTTATTTATAGACTCCCAGATATAGATGTACTAATATATTTAAAAGGGGAGACCCCGCAGCACGTGCAGCTTTTAACATGATCGTTTCCCATTAATAATTGTATTTTCGATTTGGCCCCTACCGAGATTCAAGCCCCTGCAGCCGCTGCTCTGCGGCCCTTCCCAGGATCCAAACCCCGACAGCCGCGGTTCCAGAACGGTGATTCGCGTGTACATTGCCTCTTCTTCTGGCTCTACGGCGATTAGGAAAAAACAGCGAGACGTGCTTGGTTTCTTGGAAGCCAACAAAATAGGGTTTGAGGAAAAAGATATTGCAGCAAATGAAGAAAACCGAAAGTGGATGCGAGAAAATGTACCGGAAAACAGTCGACCAGCCACAGGGTACCCTTTGCCACCGCAGATTTTTAATGAAAGCCAGTACCGTGGGGACTATGATGCCTTTTTTGAAGCCAGAGAAAATAATGCAGTTTATGCCTTCTTGGGATTGACAGCACCACCTGGGTCAAAGGAAGCAGAAGCCCTGGCAAAGCAAAAGCAGCAAGCATGAACCTTGAGCATTCCCTTTCAAACTTCCTGAAAAGAGAATCTCCAGTGCTGTTATAAAATAGAAAACAACAGCTATATTAGCTTTGAAATAAATTGGCTTACTATTAAAATATATAGTATTTGATGTTTTGTATGCACATAATCAAAATGAATGTGTAATTAAAATGTGACTGTCAAATGAGAACAGATAAATATAAAAGTTCAATATATGTGATGGCAATGTATTATCTATCAAGGCAATATATGTATGGCAATGATTTTATAATGGAAATACCAATTGCCTTTTTTTGGTATCATTATTGCAGTTTATCTATATCTGTAGCTCAACTTGTTAATGAGTAATTGCCAACAAAAAAAAGAATGAAGGAATTTTCTGATACTCAAATAGCTTCATTAATTTTGGTGAACATGACTTTATACCTTTTTTATGTGTTGCTATTGTGATTACAGTTAGTAGCAAGTGATGTTTATGATTTGTCAGCTGTTCTCTATGGTAATTAAAACATTCCCATTCTTTCGTTAAGGCAACCTCTGTCTACTGAACCACACATTTCCTTGGATTAGTCATTATCCTTCCATGACACAGGGTCCCTAGTGGAGCAATGGTTAGGCATTGGGCTGAGAGCAGCATGGCCCGCAGTTAGAACCTACAGAAGACAAACGAAGCTTTCTGCTTCTACAAACAATTAGAATCTTAGAAACCTACAGGGGTGGTGATGAGTCCTTATTGATTTGATGACAGTGAGGTGGGTTTTTTCCTTTTCATTACATATTTCATCACTGAAAATAGATACTTTCCCACAGTTGTATTCAATGGACAAGGTTTTGACTTACATCTTTCTAGGATAGAATTATATTGCCAAGTTGTCGGTCCCAGAGAAATTTGCATATGTATGTCATGTGAAATGTCATAAAGTAAGTTGGTAAATAAGTTTAAAATTATATCCTTTACCAAACAGCCCAAACTTGTGCTTAACAAATATGAAATAGCCTGGCAAAATAGTTTTCCTCTGGAAGGTCCAAAGATCAATTGTACACTGTTAGTTAAAACAAATTACTGGTTTTCCCCCAATTGATATAACTTATTACCATGAAGGATACTAACTCTTATCTACAGTTTTTTTATTTTTAGATTACACATATTTTATTTTGTGCAAGTAAATTAGTATAAATGGAAGTAGTTTTTTCCCTATGACTCTATTCCAGCAAATAGGATAACATCCAATGAAAAAAGGAAATTTTAAACCATAATTTTCGAGACTCCTAAAATGATTAAAATCATTATTTTCTTCATCTCTCTCCACACACACACAAGTAATTTTAGTTCTGTTTTATTGTACTTCACTTTTTTCTTCAAATTACTTTATTATACCATTTGATGTATGCAGGTCTATGCTTTTTCTAATGTCATTATAGCCTTTATTAATGACTTTACTGAAATTCAAACAATACAATGCTTTAAAATAAACTTAGTACTTTAAAAACATCATTTATGTGTTCTTTGAGTTAGTGCTTTAGGTGAGTAGTGTCATGGTAGAGGACAAAGAAATAAAAAAATTTTCATACAATTTCTAAGTTTTCTGTTCAGAGATCTGAACTTTGTAAAACCTTAGAATCAAAATAAGAACAATTCCACTGATTCCTATAAAAATGCCTTGCAGAAACACAGAGGCACTCAAGTTCTTTGTAATAGAACGATGAAAAGTTCTATTGTAAGTATTTGGTCAGTAATTTTCACCGACATTCCTTAATTGCTGAGGATGATAGCTATAATATTCTAATTACATTGTTTACTCTTCTGTAATATCAAATAATCTAATGCTGTGAAAATAGGCATTCTTCAAAAAAAAGTGAACATCAGAGACGTACATATTAGACAATATAGTGCAATTAACATCGACAGCAATAGACTGAAATGTAACAATCGCGAGGATATTACAGGACCAGTATCGCTTTGTTCTGTTGCGCATAGACTGCTGCAAGTTGGAGCCTATTCAATGACCCTTAGCAACGGCAATAATGTGCACAAGGGGACTTCAGGACATCTGTTCAAAAGACGCCGTTAAAACATGATGGAACATGATGTTTTTAGGTGTATGTGTTAAAAATGCAATTTTTTTTCACAAATATTTGAAACTTTCTGGTATACATTTGTTAAATGTTGTTCTGTTCCAAAAGAATGCCTTTCATTTTCTGAGCGGAGAACTACATACCTGATAGAAACAGGAAAAATAAATGAAATTCTCAATATTGAGGCCAACTGTGTAAAGAATTTTCAGAATATTTTCCTGGAAAATACAATCCCACCTAATTTTTATATTGCCTTTAAAATTTGTGTTCATTTGACATTGTTTTTGATTTGCATTTCAGACCTGCTAAACAGTTGTTTGTCAAGAGGATTAAATTTCATTCTGTTGGGTAAAGATTTACAAAATAATAAAATCCATTTTCCCATTAAACAATTAAAAAAATAATTGTGTTTTCTCCATAACAATAAATAGGAATTAAAGGTTTCCCAGCACAAGGGCAGTGGGAAGACAGCACTGTGAGCATCCTGGAGCAGGACGTGCTGTGAAGAGCCCTACTCCCCAGACTGCGAACCCTGGGCCTCTGATTAATGCTCTTCTCAAAGGCTTTCCCCTTCTCTTCCTCCTAGCTGTGTCTGCCTAGAGCTCACTTTGCACCCTCTTTCTTTCTTTCCCCTTCTCTGTTTCCTCTAAAGCAGTCAAGACCTGGGGACTAAGGCTAATCTTTGACGAGATTAACTTTGTGATTGTTTGAGCAGGGAAACCTGAGCAGGAAGCTGCAGAGAGCGGCAGCTCCTTTGCTGTGGGGATTTTCTGAACAAGTCCAGGCAAGAGCTCTCTGCTCATGATGACTATCTATCCTTTCCACTTGGGAGCCCAAATTAAAAGTTGCTTATTGGCTTTGAAAGCATGCTATAGCCAGAAGCAACCTAGAGCCCCACTTCCAGGATATTGCATTTCAGGATCTGAAAGCAAGGGAGGCAGATAGGGACTGCAGTTGCCACTAAGGAGAAAATCCAGAACACACTTTCGGGGCAGTCAGTACACACACACACACACACACACACACACACACACACACTCCCCGGCACAGAATCTCAGCCCTTCTTCACAAAGTGGCAGAACCTTCTGACCACTGGCTTCTCCCTCATGGTTCTTTAAACTGCTGCGAAAGACATTTCCATCACCATTTTTCAATCCTGTGACATCGAGGAAAATTTCTGAACTTCGAAAGTTCCATTGGCTGATGTGAAAGTAAGTATCATTCTAGAGCCAAATTGTGTTATTCAATAGCTAGAAAATTATTGTTTTCATTAAATGCAAACCATCCTTCTTAAACCAACAGTGTTTTTGAGTAGGATCTCATTGGCTTTATTAACAACCACAGGCTACAATAGGCAACTCGCTGCTAGATTCTAGAAAGTAGGTAGACAGTAAGCACTCCTCTCCTCACCCCCAACACCAAACCATCCCCAGTGAATCAGCAGCATTCCTTGCGAAGGAGCTTATCAGCTGTTGAGGGAGCAGCCCTTGGACTGTGTAGCTGCTTCAAGGAGACAGCAATTAAATGCTGCAGTTGGATATTAGTCAGAGGGTGGGGCCCTCTGTCATTCAGCAGAAGCAAGAGCTGGAATCAGAGCAGCGTGTGAAAGGGAGGGTTCAGGTACACAACCTCTCCCTTTTCCCAGCAGCACCTATGTAATAAGCAGCATTTGGCATGTGTGCAAGATCAGGAGGAAGGTAAGAAATGAGAGGGGATATTTCAGCATAAATACCCTCAGAAGTTAAAAAACATCTCTGGTCAATGATGGCAGACTTAAACCATAAATACATCTATTTGAAGAAGAGTGTAAAATTCTTTCCTCTATTCAGGGAAACAAATCGCTACTTATAGGGGCCCCTGAAGTTACTGACTCATTCCTTTGTGTATTGCAGGCACCCTGGAATTTAAGAGGCCTCAATTAAAATGCAAGTGTTTCTAAGAGAGTCCAGCCATGCTCCTCATTGACATCAGAATCTCAGAGACTTTTAAATGTAGACATTGGGTCCCTAGGCAACAAGCATGTTCTCTGTGTTGCTGCCTCTGGGCCCCCTCCTCTCCACCTCTCTCTTTCTCTTATTTTCCTTTTCCAAAAGGTAAGTGAACTTTGGTGTACTTAACTTTAGTTTCAGCATCTGAAAGTGAAAAAATTATTTCAGCTGTGGAAGCTTATCTGGTTATCTCCATTAGAACGAACTCTCTGTGATTAAGAATTAATGGGGAAAAAAAAGAATTAATGGAATGGAAAACTAGGAATATTTTTCCTGTTTTTTTTTTTTCAATTGAACACTGCAAAGAGAAGTTGACAAGCATCATCACTGTCATTTCCCCATCCCTGTCTTTCTCCCAACTTTTGCTTTCTTTTGTAACTGGTTGTTTTGTGATCAGTACAGAGCCATTATAAACAATTTGTACACAGTCCTTAATGCATATACCCAAATCCTAAAATATTATGGAGATACAATTTGATTCCAGTGACTTTCCAGCTTTAAATTTGGAGATAATTTAAAGGTTATCTAGTACCATTATTTTCAAATGTTGATAAGCTGCTATAGCTTAAGTCCCACTAACTCACGATTTAATATCACACTCAAATATTTATTACACACTCAAATATTCAGCACTTCACAGCACATAACAAAGGATCGGGAAAACTGGACTACCATGACCAAAGGTGTTACAGAATGCACATAGTTCTGACAAGAAAGCCACGATGGTAGAATAGTTTCCAAATAAGAGTCTATTTAAAAGCAACAACATGGAAGCAAACATTTTAATGTTTAAGTTATACAAATGCCTGACCGTGACTCCAAATTGCCATTAAGTATGTTTTGTATTACCTGCATCCACCCCATGGAATGTTATGTTGACACCCAAGACATCCAGTCTTCTCACAGATCAACACCCCACTATTTTCTGGTTGTACCCAAAAGTAAGCAACCAATAAATGATTTCACATTTTATTTTATTTTATTTTGTGGCATCACTGCCCTGGTTGGAGTAGGAAGCCCAACCTTGCTCCTGGAGAGCTGCTGCTGGATTTGCGCTGCCAACTCTGTGGGCCGCAGTCCTGCACACAACCACTAGGCCACAGGGCTCAGCCAGATTTCACATTTTAAAAAAGCATTTACACTTTACAAAAATGGGGTGTAGTGGGGTTTCCTTTTTCTTAAAAATAGTTCTAGAGCAGCTGAGCCCTGGTGGCGCTATATATATATATATATATTTTTTATATAAAAACTTTATATAAAAACTCTACTAAAAAACTTTATATAAAATAGTTCATAAAAATATTCTTCTGGATTGAGAAGGGCAATAACAGGGCCCACCGATAAGACATAGTAGATAAGCATTCATCAAATTTAGCTCCTTTCTCTCTCTCCTGCTTCATCAGAATCCACATTCTCTTCTTTTTTCCTTACTCCATTTTTGAAAAATAAATCTGCTCTAGTTCCTTGAAAACTTCAACCTGCTTTCCCTTCGCTCCCTGCCTTTCCCTTTTGCTGGCACATTTTTTTGTCTGAAGATTTATCCTTTCCTGCTGCCTTTTTTGGCTTTGTCTCCACTCGTGCAAGGGCAGGCTTCACTGACAACTTTGCTGATTTCCTTTCAGGCTCCGCCTTCAAATTCTTTTTGGACACCTTGGCTTTGAGTCAGGCGCTTGCAGGCTGCTGAAGCTGGGTTTCCTGACAGCTGTAGCTCTGCCAGCTGCCCCAGCTGCACTCTCTTCTTTCAACTTTCTCTACAAGTTCTGCTCCATTTTCTATTCCCCTTTAAGAGGTAAACAGATTGGGCGTGCGACTTGACTATTTAAGCTTACTTAATGAGTTTGTACTTTGTTTATACACACCAAGGGACTTACAAAAGCTCATGGAAGATTCCATTTCCTTTTAATTTTTTTTCATGAATGTTTTGAATGTCTTCTCATATAGCATTTTACTTGGAGATGCATTTATTTCAGTGTGATGACCCTTTTCCTTTAAGGATAGAGGCTATGACAGGATAAAAGGTCCCCTCCCTCCCACCCCACCTCCAGCCTATCTCATGATCTTAATAGGGAAGGGATCCCTCCATCCATTTCTAAGGGCCACAGCATTGTCTGGAGATGAGGAGGGGTGAGCAGGAGTGGGCTGGGATTTTGAAGAAGCAATACCAAACAATAATACAGAAGCTGACCGCTTCTATGACGCTGTCAGCTTGGGTCAGCAACTCAGCTAAGGAGCTATCTCGAAGGTGGCTTTCTACTTTTTATTCTTCCAAGCCATTGAGTTGGCCTTTGACTCATGGGCACCACCCCCAGAACAGAACAAAGCAATTCCCAGAACTGCAGAGCAGACTGCTGTGGTCCACAGAATCCTCCTCAGCCATTTTTTACAAGTAGATGGCTCGCCCTTTCTCCCTAGTCTGGGAGCGCGGCTGAAATCTGTTCAGCATCATAGCAACCCTTGGGCACCCATTGACAGGAGATTAAATTATTTTTATTTTTAAGAATCAATGGCCAGTGATGCCCCCCCCCAAAAAAAAAGAATCAATGGCAGCAAAGGTAGAAACAATCAAAGAATTATCAATAAATGAGTGTCTAAACAAATGTGGCACATGCATACAATGTATTACTACTCAGTCATAAAAAGAAGCAAAATTAGGCTGAGCCTGGTGGCGTAGTGGTTGTGTGCGGGACTGCGGCCCACTGGGTTGGCAGTTCAAATCCAGCAGCAGCTCTCCAGGAGCAAGGTTGAGCCTCCCACTTCCACTAGGGCAGTGATGCCACAAAAAGAAGAAGAAGAAGCAGCAAAATTCTGACACATTAAAAATTTATTAATGTCACTGAATTATATAATTAAGAAGATGCTTCAAGGACAAATGTTCTCTTTTGTTGTTGCTGTTGTTTAAAACGTGTTTTAATGGTGTGGGGGCCTTCCGGAAAAACCGGAAGACCTGCTAGACAAATCCTAAAAGAGCTGTAACACTGACAAATGTTTTCTTATATAAATTTTGCCGTAACACTGACAAATGTTTTCTTATATAAATTTTGCCACAGTAAAAGTAAGTAAAATAATTAGCTGGGATGCTTCCAATAGCTAGCCAGGAGGCGGCTATCCCACTAACAGCTCAGCTGAGCACCTCTATGTCTCTTCTGTGGAGAAGGTGAAAGAGACAGTAAAACAGGAACCCAGGCAGCTTGCTTGCCTCTTTATACCAGGATTTCACTTGCCTAGGTCATCCAGAGACCAGGTGAAATAACAGAATCCCAACTTCCAGTCTCTGTCAGCTGTCTGCAGCTCCTCTTTTTAGTTTTTTTCCTTCTTGACCTCATAAACAGCAATCGTTCAAGGTTCCTATTATCTATGGATACTGATGCCCTTATTCTCTTTGCTTAAAAGAAAATTCTTCATTTCTCTCTTTTCCTCCCAAAGACATTTTATTAGGAACTAATTCAGACATCATACCATTTCATAATTCAATCATGTCAAGCAGAATTGAACTATTGCTACCAAAATCAGTTTCAAAATATTTTCTTCCTTCTTGAACTCCTTGATCTAAGCTTTCCTTTAACAACCCCTCCCACCTACCCATCGCACTCCCCAGACACCCACCCTTATTTTAGTTTCTGTTTCTATAGATTCACCTATCCTGAGTTTCATATACTAAAAAAAAAAAACATAGAAGAAAGTCATACCAGAGTCAAGAAAGCTACCAACAATGACAAAATACAACAGAGATAAATCCCAATATGAAAAAACACAGAAAACATTAAAAACCAGATCAAGCCTTCATTGTATCAGAAAGGAGATGAAGTGAAAAGGTTTCAACTGTTAAAGTCAGATTTATAATTTTAATCTAGTATAGTTGCCTCTCCAATACTGTCTGTCTGATAATCAGACTATTCCCATCCCTTTCTAATGATTAGAGGGAAATCACCAGGTGCTTATTCCCTGTGTAGATCTGACAAATGTATTTTGTGCTTTTACTGTCATCCATAGTCTTCTACACCAGAATCTCACAATTTAAGCAGTGATACTATTCTTTCCTTCTGATGCAGATATAATCTGTAATCCTGTGATCACAAATGTTGGTGTGCTTTTTCTCTGCGGGCTTAGTTGACATCTCACTTAGATAGCTGCTTGTTTGGAAATAAATCTATATGACCATAGATTCTATTCTTTCTGATAGCCGGGCACCATCTAATTTCTTCACCACCCTTTGCGATAGCACTCATTATCTTCTGTGTTTCCTTCATGTGGCAACTATGGAGCAAAACCATGTCACAAGAACTAACTGTTCTTAGCGCTAGGATTAAGTGCAAGACCCAAATCAATTCCTGAATCTATGTTTTTTATCTGTCTCTGGTTCTCTTTACAGACATCCTTGTTAATTTATGGTAAACAATTATCAATTATTATCCTGGAGCATAAGGATGTTCTATTTATTGTATCATTGATTCACCATTTTAAAACATTATTGAGAGAGGGAGATTGAACAAGTGTAGGATAACTACATATTGCACCATCTGGATTATTGACTTGTACAGAATAAATCCTTATGTGGCCAAACACTCATTGCACAAACAATGTGAATAATCCAAAATATTTTTGAAGAACTGAATTGAGTGTCTGATCTCCCAGAATTTGGGTCCCTATCTATTAGTTTCTGGCTAGGGATGGAAGAGTTCTATATAGGAGATGCTATATGGTCATCATCTTCCCAGGATTCTCTCTTCAGCTTCTAAATCCATGGATTTCTTTGTTTCCTTAGGCCAGCCATACAAAACTACCACCAAAGAGTGGTTCTAAAGAACAGAAATGTATTTTCTCATCATTTTGGAGACTTAAGATCCCGATCTGTATCTTCACTGTGTCATCCCCTTCTGTGTCCTTCGCCTCTAGCTTCTGGTACCTGCCTTGGCAAATCTTGGCAACCCATTGCTGTTAATCAATGCATCTGCCACCATCATCACATGCTGTCATATGGTATAGTCAACCCGGCCTAACACAGTGTGTGTTTGTATTTTTTATGATATCACTCATAATCCTGTCAACTTGGGGGCATGAAGAGTAAAGGGGTGGAATCGCTTCCTGGTCTTTGGGCTAAGATCAAGTGTAGTATCTGTTCTTAGCAGTTAAACATCTGATATATCCTCTACCCGAGGACAACATATTAAATGTATTTTTTGCAAGTAGGAGTTAGAATAGGAACTTCTCCATCCACTTCACACATCAGGCTGGTATTGCAGTACTTCTAGGAATGATGGGAAGGGGTGGGAAGAGTGAAGGGGTGGAATCTAGCCTGTCAATCTGACCACAGCCTGATGATGCCTCCTTGTGAGCATGGCCGTCTCATGAGGATTCTGGGAACTTCTCTCTCTCTCTCTCTCTCTCTCTCTCTCTCTCTCTCTCTGTCTTGGTTTTCCTATTGAAAAGTCACACGGAGACTCTGAGACCTGCTAGACCACTCTCTCTTTGTCTTCAAGTCTCTATGGAAGATCCATACTGGGAGAGCTGGAGGAGCTACATGGTGACCTCCAGCATTGACATGCTTTCATCAACATTGGTTCCACAAGACTCTACACCTACCAGCCTGTGATATTCCTGCATTTTGCATCATTGAGTGTGATGCAAAAGTCTGAAGAGGGGTTTATGGACTACTATTGGACTTATGAGCTAATATTGGAATTGTGGACTTTGATATGAATAAAACTGGAATGTTTTCTCAATGTGCAGTTGCTTTATGATCTAAAAGTCTCTCTTTCATATATATGAGTATCTCTGGATTTGTTTTTCTTGTCAACCAGACCTAACACAGTGTGTGTCTGTATTTTAGAAGATGTCACTTAGAAAGGATCAAGTTTATAAACCACCTTACTCATGTAAGGCCTCATTAGCATATGAAAAGAAAATCCTGTTTACAATCAGGGTCACATTATAGGTAATGGTCTCAGGCATCAAACTTCAAAATGATGTTTTTGGAAACACATTTGATTCATAACAGTAGCCAAAATATTTAGTCTATGAAGAAGAGCTTTACTTTCTCTGACTTGGGATATGTAATATATTCTTTATCAACCCTGTGTTTGTATAGTGTATGGATAACTCATAGCAAAATTTATGCTACCCAAGAAATATTGAAGGATTCTATGATAAATGTTGAATGATACAAACAGCATAGAAGATGGAAATAATACTCAGAATCACTGTACCAAAAAAATTAATTGACCTTCAGCCATTCAAGAACTATATCATATGATCAAAAATTAATGTTATTCAAGGCAGAAGTACAAGTTGCACTGAATGCATTTGTGAACAGAAAGGCTATAGGAATTGACAGAATACCATGAGAAAAGTGGCAACAAGCTGAGACAGCACTAGAAACACTCAATAGTCAGTGCCAAGAAATTTGGAAAGCAGGTCTATGGCCAAATGATTGGAAGATATCCATATTTGTGTCCATTCCAAAAAAAAAAATGTAACCCAACTAATGTGAAAATCACTGATCAATATCATTAAGGTCTCATGCAAGTAAAATTTTGCTGAAGGTAATTTTTAAACAGCTGTAGCAGTACATCAACAGGGAGCTGTCAGAAATTCAAGTCAAATTCAGAAGTGGGTGTGGGAGCAGGGATATCAGATCTTGCGAATACAGATAGGGATATCACATGGAAAGTAGTGAATACATTTGTCTAAGATCAAGTGAAGAAAGATGATGACTTCTGTTTTATTGACTATGCAAAGGCACGTGACTCAGTGAATCTTAAAAAAATTATGGATAACATTGAGAGGATTCAAGAACATTTTACTGTGTTTATGCAGACCCCAGATAGAGACCAAGAGACTATAGTTTGAACAGAACATGTGGAACAGCATCATTTCCAATCGGGAAAGGGGTACATCAGGCTATATCCTGTCAACACATTTATTCAATCTGTGTGCTGAGTAAATAATACAGAAAACAACTACATAAAGAGAAGTGTAGCTTCAGGATTGGAGGAAAGCTTATTACTAACCTGTAATATTTAGATGGAACAAACTTACTTGCCCAAAGCAAGGATAGCTCGAAGTGCATGTTGATGAAAATCAAAGACTGTAGCATTCAGTGTGGATTGCAATTCGATGTAAAGAAAATAAAAATCTCCACAACTATGCCAATAGACAATATTATAATAAATGAATAAAATATGAAGGTTGTCAAAGACTTTATTTTACTTGACTCCACAATCAGAGCCCAGGAAGCCACAGTCAGGAAATAAAAGAATGTACTTCCTTAGACCAGTCTGCTGCATAAGACTTCTTCAAAGTGTTGAGGAGCAAGAAGACCTCCCTGAGGACTAAGGTGTGCCTGACCAAACCATGGCATTATCAATTGCTTCATATACAAGTGCAAGGTGAACAATGAATAAGGACGGCTGGAGGAAAATTGATGCATTGGTATTATGGTGTTGGCAAAGGACATTGAAAATACCCTTGTGGCAGTCACCTAATCTGAAGTCGGTTTGAGGTTTAGGAGAGTAGGGGTGGAGTCTATGCTGTCAATCTGGAGATAGCCAATGAGACCTCTGCGTGGGCATGGCCTTCTCCTCTGAGAATTCTGGGAAACCTGGTTCTTCCTTCTTGGAAGCAGGAGACACACTATTCACTTGGAGACTCTCACTGTCAAGGCTGACTTCCTGTGAGACATCCCTAAGGAAAAGTCACATGAATCTAAACTCCTGCCCTGAGCGGAACAAGTCACATGGAGGCAAGCAGACCTCTGAAGCCAGAGAAGCCTCAGAGAGGCCCCTGCCAGCACTGAGATGCTTACAGTGCCACTGGATCCAGAGACTTTCTATCCACTGACTTGTGCTCGTTCTGCATTTGGCACCATTGCAGGTGTTTCGTGAGTCTGAAGAGGACTTTATAGATTAGTATCAGACATATGGGCTAGTATTGGACTTAAGACCTTGGACTGGACTGGATTGGGATGTTTTCTTAATGTACAGTTGCTCTTGCATATAAAACTCTTTCTTATACACATAGGCATTTTTATGAATTTCTTTCTCTAGTCTAACCCAGACTAACACAACCATGAACTGCTAGAAGAGCCAATAAATCTGTCTTTAAAGAAGTATAACCAGAATTCTCCTTAGAGATGAGGCTGGCTAGACTTCATCTCACATACTTTGGGCATGTTATCAGGAGAGCCCAATCCCTGGAGTAAGACATCATACTTGGTTAAATAGCAAAAAAGAGAAAACTTCTTGATGAGACAGATTAACACAATGGCTGCAAAAAAAGGTTTGAACACCATAATTGTGAGAATGCAGCAAGCCTGAGCAGCGCTTTGTTCTATCGTGTTAGCTGTGCTATGAAATTTCTATGAGTCAGAGCCAACTCAAAGGAACATACCAACAATAGCAAGAAAAAAAGGAGGCACTTCTTGAAAAAGGGCTAGCCAAGGACGTGGCAAAAGAGGCCTCCCAAATATTTTTTTCTGCATTTAATTCCTTCCCTTGCTAACATGACCCTCTTTCTCCTCTCAAAACAACAAACTGAGTAACACAGTTTTCCAACTGACATAAAACTAAAACTGTGAAGAAAGACAAAAGAAAACATTTTTACATTCAAAACACAGAAGAAAGTCTTTATTTTGTGTCCCTATCACATTTCACCATTAAATGCACGTATATCCAGAGACCACTATTCTGTTATATGCGGTGTTTTTGTTTTTTGGTTTTTTTTTTTTTTTTTGCATCACTGCCTTCTGGTGGTGGGAATAGGAGGCCCAGCCTTGCTGCTGGATTTGAACCTCCAACCCAGTGGGCCGCAGTCCTGCACACAACCACTATGCCACCGGGGCTCAGCCCTGTTATATGTGGTGGTTTTTGTTTATAGAGACCTTATAGGATAGAGTGGAATTGTTTCCAAGGCTGTAAATCTTTATGGCAGCAGACACCCTCAATGTTCTTCCATGGAGAGGTTGGTGGTTTTGAACTGCGGAACTTTTGGTTAGTAGCTGAGCAATTAACCACTGTGGCACCCTGCCTCCTTCAATATAGAATTTTTTGTAGTTCAAAAGTTATTGTGACAAAATATATGTAATATTTTTTTTCTTTTTAGGCACTTAAGTGTACAATTCAGTGATATTAATTATATTCATCATGTTGTACAACTATCACTGTTTCAAAAATTGTTCGCTACCTCTAACAGAAACTTTGTAACCTTTAAGCAATAAGTCACATTTCCTCACCTCTTATACAAGCTTCTAGTAACCACTAATAAACTTTTATCTTTATGCATTTGACTATATTAAGTATTTCATATACCCATAAGTGGGATTAAACTTGAGTTATTTTACTCAGCAAAATATTTTCAACCACTATATAGCAGTTTGTCATCCATTTGGTGGCTTGAATGTTAATATGACACTAGACACTGTGATACTAATATTTAAACTACCAGCAGGGTCTCCCATGGCCACACAGATTTCAGTGGAGCGGGCAAATTAGATTAGGAAGAAAGACTTCACAATCTCCTTCTGAAAACGAGCCAACGAATACCCTACTCTTAAGTACAATAGAGCGTTGGTCAACACAGTGCTAGAATATGAGCCTCAATGGTTAGAAAGCCTGCAAAATACATAGTGGCGACAGCAGGCTCAAGCACATTCCCCATTGTGAAGATAGACAACATTGTTTATGGGGTTGCCATTAAGGGCAAACAACAACAAAAATATTGTTTTCAAAGATCACTTCAAACTCCTCCACTTTGGGTTTTCATTGTTATTTATAAAGCCAAATCAAACTCACTGGCATCAAGTTCATTCAGCTCATACGGACCCCTAATACAGGGTAGAACTAAGACTGCGACTCTACAGGTTGCAGCAGGCCTCAGAACTTCATTTGTCCTCCTGAATTACTACTATTCCATTGTCTGTGTACACCACTTTTAAGAAAACCCATTCACCTGCTGATTGGCACTTGGGTATATAATTTTTAATAGGAAGTTAAGACGAAGCCCATTGTTTTGAATAATTTTGCCTCTGACAGCACGTCCCAAAGATGGAAGAGTTCATTCCCTTTGGTCTCAACCATAGGTAGCTATTCTTCCAGCTTTCTCCTCTGTAGTTAATGTCAAAAGTTAATGTCACTGTTTTCAAAACAGTGAAGGAAAGGATGAGTTATTTAATACATAATATTGAGGCAACTGTAGAGGCACTTTGAAAAAGCAAGACAAAAGGCAAAGGAAGCAAAATTTTAAGGGCTATTTTAGGATACATAAACCAAACTCACTGCTGTTGAGTGAATGCTGATTCATAATGACCTTGTAGGCCAGGGTAGACTGCCCATGCTTCTGACACTGTAACTTTTTAAAAATAATTTTATGGGGGGCTCTTACAGCTCTTACAACCTTTGATACATCATTTGTTTTGTTTTTCAATAATTTTATTGGGGGCTCTTACAGCTCTTATAATATTCAATACAACATTTGTATCAAGCATATTTGTACACATGACGCCATCTTCATTTCCAAATATTTCCTACTTAAGCCCTTGGTATAAACTCCTCTTTCCCCTCCCTGTTTTAAAAAATCATTTTATTGGGGGCTCATACAATTCCCATCACGATAATACATATGTCAATTGTATGCATAACACATTTGGATACCTGTTGCCATCATCACTCCTGAAACATCCTCCTCCCACTTAGGCCCCCAGTACAAATTCCCCATATTTCCCCTCCCTCCCTAGTCCCCCTCCCCCATGAACCCTTAATAAATTTTTTTTGTAGGCAGCACTGCCTCCTGGGAGAGTAGGAGGCCCAGCCTTTCTCCTGGAGAACTGCTGCTGGATATTAACCACCAACCCTGTAGGCCACAGTCCTGCACACAACCATTATGCCCCTGGGGCTCAGCCCTGAACCCTTAATAATTTACGCATTGTTATTACTTTTTCATATTGTACTCTGTCCGATGTGGCCCTTCACCCACTTCCCTGCTGTCACTACTCCAGAGAGGTCATTTGTGGATCCCTGCAATTGGTTCCCCCCTTCCACTCCACTCCCCCTCCACCCTCCCAGTATCATCACACCCACCACTGGTCCTGAAGTAAGCATCTGTCCTGAATTCCCCATGTTTCAATTCCAGTGTACATCCCCTGGTCTAGCTGGATTTGCAAGGTAGAACTGAGATTATGATAGTGAGTGGGAGGAAGCATTTGAGAACTAGAGAAAAGTTGCATACCTCATTGTTGCCATACTGTACCCTGACTGGCTCCTCACCTACGAGCAACCCCTCTGTGAAGGGGATGTCACTTCACCTATTGATGGGCTTTGGGTATTCACTCAGTACTCCCCCTCTGTTATAATGATGCAATTTTTACTTCTTTAATGCCTGACACCTGCTCCCTTCGTCACCTCATAGTCACACAGGCTGGTGTGCTTCTTCCATGTGGGCTTTGTTGTTTCTGAGCTAGAAGGCCGCTTGGTTACTTTCAAGTGTTTAAGACCCCAGGAGATATATCTTTTAATAGCCAAGCACCATCCGCTTTTTTCACCACTTTTGCTTATGCACACATTTGTTTTCAGTGATCATGTCAGGAAAGTGAGCATCATGGAATGCCAATTTAATAGAAAAAAATGTTCTTGCAATGAGGAAGTACTTGAGTGGCAGTCCAATGCCCATCTGCTGTCCTACTACTAACCCTATAAGTATATGCTCATTGATCTATTTCCACATCATCCTATATAAATATATTCACCTATGTACATGCCTGTATTTGGACCTCTATAAGTGCCCTTTACCACCCAGTTCTTTCCTCTATTTCCTCTTACTTTCCTTTTGTCCCACCATTACGCTCAGCCTTTATTGGGGTTTCAGCATTTTGACACTGTAACTTTTTAACAAAATAATTTTATTGGGAGCTCTTACATATATTATTACAATCCATAATTCAATTAGATCAAGAATAATTGTATAGCTGCTGCCACCATCTTTTAAAAATATCTTCTTTCTTCTCTTTGATATTAGCTCCCCTTTGTCCCCTCCCTCCCAAACCCTACCCCTAGAAATTAATATTAATTATTATTTTTTTTCCATGTCTTACACCATTCAATGTATCCATTCACCTACAATTCTGATTTTCATTCCCCTCAAGTGTAATATACAGTATTATTGCTATCGGTCCCCCCACCCCTTCACATACCCTTAGGTATTTATTACTCCCATTATAATTTCTGAAGGGCTTATCTATCTTGGATTTCATGTATCAAACAACCTTAATTTTACAAATAAACATACACAGGTCTCACAAGAGTAATGGGGATAAAACAAAGACCATAATAGGAAGGGGAGGAAATAATAAAGAACTGGAGAATATTTGTGTTTCATCAGTGCTATACTGCACTCTAGACATATCACCCCTTCCAGGTGGCCCCTCTGTGAGAGGCTATTCAATTATCTTTTTTTTTTTTTTTTTGCATCACTGCCCTCTGGTGGGCGTGCGAGGCCCAGCCTTGCTCTGGGAGAGCTGCTGCTGGATTTGAACTGCCAAGCCAGTGGGCTGCAGTCCTGCACTCAACCACTACGCCACGGGGACTCAGCCTCCAATTATCTTACAGGTGGGTTTTGGGTCTTCACTTTGTCTACAATCCTTCACATCAATTGTTTGTTTTTTTTAATTTTTTATACCTATTCCTGGTGACATCTCATGGTCACACAGGCTGGTGTGCTTCTTCCATATGGGCTTACTTGTTTTCTGGCTAGATGCTCACTTATTTAACTTCAAGCCCTCAAGACTCCAGACACTATATATATTTTAATAGCAAGACATCATCAACTTTCTTTAGCACATTTGCTCATGCCTTTAAGACTATAACTCTTTATGGAAGTAGAAAACTCCCTCTTTCTACCTCAGAGCAGCTGGCGGTTTCAACCTACTGACTCTGTCGACCACAGCCCAACACATACCCACTATGCCACCATTGTTCTTTTTAGAATACAAAGGCAATCCAAATCTCAAATCTAATTTCAGGAGAACATTTATTAAGTCAAACAAGAAAAGACACAAAAAACACATTATCTGGATAAGAGAGATCATTAGCACAATGTCGTGTTTAAAGACTTAGACACGACATTGGAGAGCAAAGAAAATTGTCACAGATGCGTGATTGTTAGCAGATCAATGCATTAGAGTTACGTGTAGAACCACAAAGTGGAAACAAGACCACAATTGGAACACGTGCATTATGTTAGACAGAAGAGCTTTACAAGATGTCTCCAGGGTCTTCTGGATAAGGGAGTCAGGACTTATAACGCTGCTACTATGCTACCAGTATGGTGATCTCCATCAAGAACAAACCCATGCAAACCCCTAATACCCAGGATAATTAGGGAGGTAGAGATAACCAATTTTCTAAGGCACTCTGCCTGAGGGCACCGCTGTTTGTATTCTGGTTGACAGTCAGAAGGATTTCAATGGGAGGCTTAATCTATGTGGGAACTCTGCAAATCGGTCTTAAGTTTTCACTGTTATCCATAAAGTCAAATCAAATTCATTGGCAACAAATTGATTCCAAGTCATAGTGACCCTATCGGGCAAGGTAGAGCAGAGACTGTCCCCTTGATAAGTGTATGAAATCTCATCTTTCTCCTGAGAGGAGTCTGGTCATTTAGAAGTACTAACCTTGCAGTTAGCAAGCCAGCACGTAACCACTGTAGCACCAGGGCTTCTGAATTTAAACTCTAAGACAGTGCAAGAAGGACAGCATAAAAGTGACAAAAGTGTTTGTCTGTTTATAGGGAAAAATTATTTGACAGTTTTTAGAGTGAAAAACCGTAATAAGTATTACTTAAAACAAAAATATAGTAATAGAATTATCTGATGATTTAATTATGTAAAAAATACCTAACAAATATATACAAGGGGTTACTACCCCAGCCCCTCCTAACATGGGGAAAAAAATCTCCGCTTGGCAGATTTTGTAGTCCACATTTTTCCTGGTAGGTGAGCATCCAGCAACTTGTTCTGGGTTATTCCCTCAGTGTCTTCCACTGGGAAGTTTCACGCTGATCACAATGAATTTTTCTGTAAAAACAATTTTGCTTGAACTTCGTTTTCTGTGATAGTTGAATTAAGAGATTTAAGTGAAGCTGTGAAATTTTGTTTCCTGTTTGGAAAAATTCCACAGAAACTGTTGTGAGGTTGAACACAGCTTACAAGGATAGCACTATGGGAAAAACTCAAGTGTACTAGTGGTTTTATTTTTTTAAAAAGTGAAATCTAGATTGATGATAAACCACATTCTGGATGTCCATCAATTTCCAGAATGGATAAAAATGTTGACAAAATTCATGCACTTGTGCTCTAAGCCTAACCATTGAAGAGATAAGGAAATTATCTGGACTGTCTTGGAGCTCAGTTCAGCAATTTTTAACAGATGTGAGAATGAGAAAGGTCGCTATGAAATTTGTGCCTCAGATTCTGTCTGGCTAGCAAGCATGTCCTGGAAACATGTTCTGCTTTGAAAGAACAGCTCCAAAGCAATCTAGACTTTTTTTTTCCCAAGTCATTACTGGTAACAAGACATGGTACTATTCTTATGATCCTGAAAGCAAACATCAATCCAGCCAGTGGCAAACGCCATTGGAAAAAGCCTGATTTGTGACAGATGGGGGACTGATTTTGCCTCTGCAACAATGTTCACGCAGACATCTCAGTGCACCAGTTTTTGGCATAAAGCAACATGCCTGTCTGGCCCCACACACCTTACTTGCCTGACCTCACTGCGTGCAACTTCTTTTTGTTTCCATGAATGAAGGTGAACATGAAAGGACAGCAATTTGACCACATAGAAGAGGTGAAGAAAAAAACTAGTAAGGTGCTGTCAGTCATCCAAACAGGTGAGTTTGAAAAATGTTTCCAAGAATGGAATCGCAGATTTGACAAATGTATTAAGTGTAATCCAGAGTACTTTGAAGGTGATAAGGTTGTTTTATTGAAAAAAAAATTAAATGTACAACTTTTTGGGGGGGTTCCTGTTTGGTTGGGGAATACCCCCTCATATAAGGAAGTATCCCACAAGACAAATGAGGAAAAGTATAACTGTTGTTACAAAGGCTAACTAGGTTTAGCTCAAACTAACACCTAAAACATAACAAGGAAAAGACCAGCAACCAAAGTAATAAAAATGACAAAGGATACAATTTATTTAAAAGTAAAGTGGCTCATAAATGTGTTTAAAGAAAACTGAACCTCAGTTTAGAATAAAGGCAGTTGACATGTTGCTGTAAATTTTTTTTTTTGTAAAGAACATTTATAAAAATTCCTGGGCTAAAGGAAGATGAGCAGTTGACAAACTGAGAAGGTGAGTACAAATATTTTAAGCCACGCAAGGTAAAAGACTGACAAAGAGCAAAATTGTGGGCAAAATTATAGAGAATCACACTTATCTATGTCACAGTACAAATGGGCACAATGTCACAGGAGGAAAGTTAGCAATATCTTTCATCTTCCGAAGATGCATAACCTTTGACCAGCAGGTCTACTTCTAGGAATTTATGCTGTTGATATGCGCACACCTTTGCAAAAGGAAGGATTCCCGTGGCCATTTACAGCATCTCTGTTTCTTGTGATGGGATTACTCTTGAATAAAAGAGAGTAAGGAAACTATCCATATACTGTCATGAGACCAACTCCAAATATTTTGTTAATTGAAGAAAAGCAAGGGCAGTATAATGTTTGAGTTTGTGTTTTCAAAATATTAGAAATGCAATTTGGGCTATTTTCTGGCTATTTACCCCCAAATTTATCATCACTCTCTCTAGAAAGTAAAGTGGATGTCTGAAAGAGAAAGGTGACATAGTTTTTTTCCCCTGAATATTCTTTGGTTCCTTATGGATTTAGAATCATGAATATAATTATATTCTCAGAACTAAAATATTACATTTAAGAATAAATAAAGTAAGATGACCTAGGAGCTTGAGTGAACTTCAAGAGGGATGAGCAAGTATAGTGATGTCGATTGTACAACATGATGAATGTAATTAATACCAGCGAGTTATACACTTAAAATGGTTAAATTGGCCAATGTTCTGTTATACAAATATTCAATAATAATTTTAACAGTATAGTAAATTTCTTGTCATATTAGTTTAACCTCAATAAAATTAAAAAAGGAGGATTCCAACAGAGAAATAAATAAAGACCAACTTTATTCCACCTCCAATGTCATTAGCAATGACATTGCAATGGCATTGCTAATGGTGTACTGGTAAATGCTTAACAATTGACTCTAAAGAAAAAAACAACTAATTTGTAAACTTTTCTTCTGTTCATGGTATGAATAGTCTTACCATGGAATTGGGACAAGAGGCTGGAAATCAGCTTTCTGATCTCGTATACCAGCTTTGGCATAACCAGCTACTGAATCTAGAACTTTGGGAAATGCCATTGGATCTGGGGATTTAGTCTACCCTCAGGGGGTGGTCTTTAGTCGGCTTAACTCAGTGAACTACTGCCATCCCTTTGTATGCAAGTATATTGATCGCTTGGGAGAGTCAGGAGGACTCTGGAGTGTTGGAAACCTTAGGGTCCTTAATTGAAAGCAAGCATTACTATTTGTCAAAAGGTTGAGAGGCTCTAGGGCCCCCCCCCAAACATAAATGAATTGTATCTCCACCCCACCCCCACCAGATAAGTTGTTTAAATCCTAACCCCTATTCCTGTGGTGATAACTTCATTTAAGAAGGAATTTTATTTGTTATGTTAAGGAGACAGTGTTCGTGTAGGGTGTACTTGAAATCTTTTTCTAAAATTTTTTGAGATATAAAAGAAACATATTAAGCAAACATAAAAGATAGCTGTCTTGCCACATGATATCTCTAATGAATGAAGAAATGGAAGCTGAGGAGAGATAAGCATCTTTCCCTAGAGTTAACACAGAGAAAACGTCTTCCCCTAACTAGAGTCAGGTGGTGTCCTGGTTCGCCTTGGGCTGAGATCTCTAAGAGACAAAGTTTGAAACCATAAACCTTCTGCTCCCATAAACAGATCCTGTCTCTTCCTGGCCTGTGGGGTCTCTATGAGGCAGCAACTACTTGATGGCAGGGAGTTTGGTTTTTTGGTTAGAGTCAGCACTCTGAAACAGGTTTCTAGTCTCCTAAACTGTAAGGAAATAAATTTGTTTGTAAAAGCCATCCACATGGTGTACTTTTGTTATAGCAGCCCTAGATAACCAAGAATTTGCTGCCAGAGATGAGATATCCTGCTTTAGCTGATACCCAAAATGAGAAGCATTTTCCAATTGGGTAATGGGTAAAAACTGGAAGTTTGTATGTGCTTCTTAATCAATAGAATTATGAGTGTTAAGGTAATTCTTGTTATAACTCAGAAGAAAATGCGCTAAAGAAAGTCTGCTATTGTGGCAGTCATGTACTTATGTTAATTTTATGATTGAAGTGTAGGGGTGGAGTCTAGCCTGTTAATCTGGAGATAGCCATGGAGTAGCCGATGAGGCCTCTATGTGGGCATGGCTTTCACCTGAGACTGGGAAATCTTGTGGTATTTCCCTCGTGAAGCTGAGAAGCTATCTTCCCCAGTTGTTGGGAGTTAGTTTCAGAGATGATTAATCACAGGCAACACAGAATGGCGGCGTCTGGGAGGCTGGAGTAGCCGGTGGAGAGACCACACGGCTTTACCCTGACGGAACTGGACCTCTGAGGCTGGGGCAGCCACATGGAGGCCTCTGCCAGCGATGAGTTGCTTCTGCCACCACGGGATGCTGTTGATGGACCCTGAGCCCTGGAAGTGAAGAGCCATGGGGAGACCCCTGTCGGTGCCGGGACTCTGTACCCACTGACCTGTGACTTCATGAGTCAGAAGGAGACTTTATGGACTGATATGGGTTAATATCAGACTTGAGACTTTGAGCTGGACTGGGCTGGGATGTTTTCTCAATGTCCTGTTGCTCTTGAATATAAACCCATTCCTTATATCCATATGCATGTCCTTGAATTTGTTCCTCTAGTCTACCAGGACTAATTCAGCTGTCTATTGTCTTAGAGAATACATATAGGGAATTTGAGTACATAAAGAATGTTACTAGAAGTTTGTATATTAAATATGTCTTACATATGTCAAATAACTTGTCTAAATTATGCTCAAGTGTTTGGGGGAAGATGGAATTTATAAATAACAGATTTGGTTATTTGTTCAAGGAAGATTGCTAACCAAGTGTCTTAAAGAGCTTGCATGGTTTCTCCTTGCTGCTTGCAGTAGAACACAAGGAGAAAGAGAAGAACTTAAAACTGAACTGTATTAAGTAAAACCAGAAGTGAAAGATTTGAAAAATTCTCTTTAACAACTAAAGACCAATGCCCTGAAACTCTCATCAAAGACATGTGAACTCCTTCTTTCCTTGAACAGACTAAGCCTGTGACTGATGATCTAACAAATCCCTACAGTAGAAAACTCAACAGGTGAGATGGAAAGGGGACAGAGACGGAGGCCAAAATGAAGGAAAACACTGTTTTTTGTTTTTGTTTTTCACATCCTACAAGCAGGAAATAGGTCAGTGTATCTACATCTGCTGTCTTTCAAGTAAAGAAAAGCACTATCCCTGCAGGAACGCAGACATCAGTGGAGCTATTGTAACGAACATAGGAAGCAGGGCCTTCTTGGTTTTGAAGTGTGGAGCTATAATTATCCGAGTTTCAAAGAGTTAAATCTCGACCACAGTTTCTGTAGTGCAGGGCTGCTGTTTCAGTGCACCCACAAGTTAAGGGGGAAGGGCTCCCATGCCCACAGGCCAGAGGCCTGGGGTCACTGTCCAAAGCTCTGATGGTGTAGTGGTTGTGCATTGAATGCCAACTGCAACGCCAGCAATTCAAAACTGCAAGATGCTCGGAGAAAGAAAGACTTGTCCAGAGTTACTGTCGTAGAAACTCACTGGGGCAGTTCTACCCTGTCTACAGAGCCGTTATGAGTCTGCATCTACTCCATGCCCGGAAGTTTGTTTTTTATTCCATTCCAAACCAAGGAGGTAGAGCTGCCATGCCTAAGATGTAGGAGAACAGACCCTACCAGGTCTAAGGGAATGGGAGGGGATCACCACTCAGATGAAATGACCCAAATCCAAAGGGGTGAGATTTCTATACCAGTAGGCCTAGGACAGTTGTTCTCAACCTATGGGTCGAGACCCCTTTTGGGGGTCAAATGACCATTTAACAGGGGTTACCTAAGACCATGGGAAAACACATATTTCCGATGGTCTTAGGAACCAGGACACTGCTCCTCTATCCGTCTCCAGGTATGGAGATACGCCAACAATGAAAGTACCTGGTGTAATGACATTACCACGCCAATGCCATCACATACACCTTGTACAAAACCAGGTATATGTGACAGTATGTGTTAGTTCAGGAAGGCTCGAGGAACAAATTTCATAGACACGCATGTAGGTAAAAGGAAAAGATTTATATACAAGAGGAACGGGACATTGAGCCCAGTTCAATTCAAAGTCATAAGTCTGATATTAGCTCATATGCCCGAAATCAATCTATAAAGTCTCCTTCTGACTCATGAAGTCACAAGTCAGTGGGTGCAGAATCCCGGTGCTGGCAGGGGTCTCCACATGGCTCCTCACTTCCAGGGCTCAGGGTCCATCAACAGCAGAAGCAACACATTGCTGGCAGAGGTCTCCATGTGGCCCCCCAGCTTCAGAGGTCTGGCTCCATCAGGGCAAAGCCGTGTGGTCTCTCTGCTGGCTCCTCCAGCTTCTCGGACACTGCCATCTTGTCTTGTCTGTGATTCATCGCCTGAGACTAACTCTCAACAACTGGGAAATAGCTTCTCATCTTCACAAGGGAAATATCATGAGATTTCTCAGAAGTCTCAGGAGAAAGCCATGCCCACACAGAGGTCTCATTGGCTACTCAATGACTATCTCCAGATTAACAGACTAGACTCCACCCCTACATCTCAATCATGAAATTAGCATAAGCTCATGACTGCCACACAGTACATAAATTATAATGCATGTATGCAGATCAGTCACATGTAGATAATAGCTACTGTGTAGACAGCAGCTGCTGTGTTGAAAGCAGCAGTGTTGGTGATAAAACAACACTTCATTAATTGTAATTACAGGGTAAATGTAAAATCATGTACTGTAAAATCATCAACTATTGCAAATGTGTGTGCGTGTGTGTGTATCTATACTATGGGAATTTAATCTGGATGCTGATCTCTCCTTTTATGTTCTGCTGTGGTTGATATGAATACTGCCCCCTTGTGATAGTAACAGATATGTTAAAAAAAAAAACACAGAATGGTAAATCATAGGAAACGTTAATGAACTGTATTGACTCAACTGTATTGATACATTGCCATGTATCATCTTTTGTAGTATTAAAGCAATTGTTATATATTATTTTCATCAGCAAACCATCCCACGACAATGGATTGTGTAGAGAAGAACATTAAGAAAAGAAAATATAGTGAGGATTTTTTTAATTATTATTATTAGGCATCACTGCCCTTTGGTAGGAGTGGGAGGTCCACCCTTGCTGCTGCTGGGTTTGAACCGCCAAGCCAGTCGGCCGCAGTCCCACACTCAACCACTATGCTACCGGGGCTCAGCCCAAGGATTTTTTTACAGTTTTTTTTTTTTTTTTTTAGGCATCACTGCCCTGGTGGTGGGAGTAGAAGGCTCAGTCTTTGCTCCTGTGAGTGGGAATTGAATCTCCGTCCCAGTGGGCCGCAGTCCCGCGCACAACCACTATGCCACCGGGGCTCAGCTACAGTGTGGTTTTTACCTCAATAATTACGGCAGGAATTGAGAAACCCCACTGTGTTCTTTGTTGTGAAATTCTATCAGCCAAATCTATGCTCTTTTTTTTTTTTTTTTTTGGCATCACTGCCCTGGTGGGAGTAGGAAGCCCAACCTTGCTCCTGGAGAGCTGCTGCTGGATTTGAACCGTCAACCCTGTGGGTCGCAGTCCCACACACAACCACTGCCCCACCAGGGCCCAACTAGCAGCCAAATCTATGAAGCTGAACAAATTAAAATGACATTTTGATAGCAAGCATCTGAACTTTCCTGGAAAGGATACCAACTATTTTCGAAGCAAAGGTGATGGACTCAAGAAAGCCAGACTTGATAGTGGTGGCGAGTACCACAAGCAAAATGTAGCAGCCATTGAAACTTCATATTTAGTGACACTGAGAATTGCCAGAGCTATGAAACTTCACGCCGTTGCTGAGGATTTACCGTTGACAGTGGCCAAAGACATTGTTTGAGTTATGATCAGAGATGAATTTGTTAATAAATTGAGTGCAATTTCCTTATCTAACAACATTGTTTGCAGAAGAATGGGTGACATGTCTGCTGGAATTCTTGATCAGGTAATCCAGAAAATTAGATCTGCTCCGCTTCCAATATTTAGCATCCAGCTTGATGAATCTACAGATATTGCGAGCTGTTCACAGTAGTTTAGGGTGAGGTATGTTAATGATGGTGCCTTCAAAGATGAGTTCGTTGGGTTTTTTTTTTTTGCAAACCTTTTGAAATAACTACCACGCATGATGTATTTGACACAGTTGGTTCATTTCTGAAAAAGCATGAGATCTCTTGGGAAGAGGTTTGTGGTGTTTCCACAGATGGTGCTCCAGTTGTGCTAGGAAGTCGATCTGGAACATGACATTTGGCACTGAATGAGTGGCTCAAAGTCATCGGAACTTACTGTATGATTCATCGACAAATATTAGCAATGAAGACCCTGTCACAAGAGTTACAAGAAGGAATGAAAAGCAACATGAGGTCTGTCAACTTTATAAAGGCAAGCACTTTAAACAGTTGACTGTTTTGGTAACTGTGCAACGAATTGGATGTGCCCAACAATGCTCTGTTATTTCACACTGAAGTGAGATGGTTGTCCAGTGGGAAAGTTTTCAAATGTGTTTTTGAGCTTCATGATGAACTCAGAATGTTTTTTAACCAGAAAGCAAGACCACAGTTTGCAGAACTTGTCAGCAATAAAAGTGGATTGCAGAAAATAGCTTACTTGTCTGCCGTCTTTGCCATCTTGAATGAGTTAAATTGATCACTGCAAGGACCGAAGGAAACATGCCTCAATTTGTCTGAAAAGATCAGATCATTCCAAATGAAACTTCAGCTTTGGCAAGAAAAATTGGATGAAAATAAAACTTACAAGTTACCTACCTTATTTTTTTTCTTTGAGGAACATGAAATTGAACCAGACATAAGGATTATGATGATAATTTCTATGATAAAACACTTGGGGCGGAGCCCCGGTGGTGTAAGTGTTCAAGTGCGGGACTGCAGCCCACAGGCTTGGCAGTTCAAACCCAGCGGCGGCTCTTAGGAGCAGCGCTGGGTAGCTCCCACGACCACCAGAGGGCAGTGATGCCTAAAAAAATAAAGAAAGAAATAAAATAAAGAACACTTGTACCTGTTTGCATCCAAAATTTCATCATACTTTCCAAATCTGCCTGACACCCCATTTGCACTTGCCAGAAGCCCCTTGACAGTCAAAGTGGAAGATATTTCTGAGACAGCACAAGTGGGGATCATTGAACTTATTAACAGTGATGCAGCGAGAACTGATTTCTCTACGATGCCAATTACAAAATTCTGGATCAAGTGTTTGCAGTCATATCCTCTTGTGTCTGAGCCTGTGTTGCACCTTCTTCTTCCATTTCCAGCTTTCTGAAACAGGGTTTCTGAAACAGGGTTTTCCAGCTTGTTGATTATCAAGTGTGAATGCAAAAGCAGATTTGTTGTAGATGATCTTTGCTGTGCTCTTGCAAAGACTGCCCCGAGAATTTCTCATCTGGTGAGAAAGAAGCTATCTCAACCTTTGCACCGATGTTGACTTTTTACACATACTGTCACAAAATGTACCAATGTAGTTTACTGCTGCTTTATTAAGACTGTTAGTCAAGCTACACCATGCATCAAGACAAAATTTCATTTATTTCTAATTAGAAATAAATATTTCACAATATATAATTACATGTTGTTTTGAGATTAATCAGTATGCTTTAATTATGTCCAATTTATAACAATGAAAATACATCCTGCTTATCAGATATTAACATTATGATTCATAACAGTAGCAAAATTACAGTTATGTAGTAGCAGCAAAAGTAATTTTATGGTTGGGAGTCACCACAACTTGACGAACTCTATTAAAGGGTTGTGGCATTAGGAAGATTGAGAACCACTGGCATAGAAAAGGGTGTCTTTGTCCAGAGCTGATGGGTTTACATCCAGAATCCAGAGAGCATGACCAACACCCAGAATTTGGAGGATAGGACTCTTTTACAGATAGTCTCAGAGAACAAAGGACTATTTTGAAGACTTGAGAGCTAAGGTTATTTGTTCTGCTGGGTTTCAGACTTATGTGGTATCTCTTATCCTTTCTTTCTTTCCAGTTTATCCAATTGCAGTGAAAATGTCTGACTTGTGCCAGTTCTAATGTTGTGCTTTCAAAAATAACTTGGATATACACACACACATATACATGTGTGTTGTATATGATTACATAGATTATATGTGTGATTATATGCATATGTGTGTTATATATGTGATTTCTAAAATAACACTTCAATGTAATGTTTTATTCCTTAAATATTCATTTTAAAGATGATTAAATGAAGACTTAGTAAGTTTAAGTTACTTGCATACTAAGTAGAAGAACCAAGAGACCTCACAACAGAATGACTCCTACGTCCATAGTAAATTTAACCAGAAACCAGAGTCTTAACAATTAAGGCAATTTCTAGTTTCTCTATTCTGGTTTATTAGTTTGTTCTGGTTGCTCGATTTTGTAGGCTCATAGATGAATAGATATTTTCCCTCAGAATGGAATATAGTTGAAATCTCACCCATAGATGATTGAGATGACTAAGGAGATAAGACTTTTGGAGAATTGATTTAAGACTTTAGGATAATATATCGGGATAGAGGTTGTGAATAGGTTTTGTATGAAGGAAAGACACACACTTTGAGGGATCGAAGAGTAAAACGCTATGGATTGAATCATGTCCCCGAAATGGCTAATCCCTCCGCTGCTATGAGGGAAATGTAACAGTCTACATCCATAAAAATGTATAAAGACTTAGACGCTCTAGGTGCAGTCCTGCTCTGTCCTTTAAGGTTGTTACGAGTCGGAATCCAGTCCACAGCAATGGGCTTTGTTCTCTTTTTGTACGTATGATTATAATCCCAATTTGTAATGGGTTTTCTCTGATGTGTTCATAAGGCCACATTAGTACCGGGTCCATTTTAAATCAAGCTCTCCTGAGAAATGAAAGGGGCAGGTTACGATAGCAAAGATGGGGGAATAGAGATGGCGAGCACATGAGATCTCCAAGAACCAGAACGCGCAGAGACTCAGTTTCCCTGGAGCCAACAGAGAGTGAGGGCCTTCTCCTGAGTTTGTACTTCTACCCTTCTAAAGCACGCAAACATGGAGTTGTTTGTTTAAACCATTGTCCGCACTGGTGACTGCCTCACGGCCTGAGGACTAGGTCTCTTTGTGCAAAATATCCCCTAGTCACAGACCACACAGAACCACGAGCTGTGAGAAGACTGTTGCTGTGTAAAAATCTCCCTGCTTTTCAGAGACAGTTTCGAGATGGCCTCTCTCTTCCTCATTTGGGAAATGAGGCCCAGGGCTGCAACATCTGAGGATGAAGTCATCAGAGAAAGGACGGCCAAGCAGATGGCTAAAGCCAAAACACCCCCACCCTCTTTCTGGATTTCCTGGGCTATAAGTCAATACATTTTTAAATTAAAACAGTTTGGTTTGGATTTCTTTTTTTCTTGCTTTTGGATGCATCCTAAGCAATGCAAATTTAATTCCTCTGATGGTTAGTTTTATGTGTAAACTTGACTTAGCTATTCCAAAACCAATCCTGTTTACAATCCATTTTTATGGATTTTATGGAGCTCAAAATCCATTTTTATACTAAAGTTTATGTATATTCCTGGTATGCACTAGTAGAAACATTATAAGGTTGTTGAGGAATAATTTAAATAATCTTCATGTGACTTTGGTCCATTCTAATACTAATATTTTTAATATAGTCAATGGTTTGGAATTTAAAGTACCATTGCAAAAAGGAAAACATACACATATAAGACAACTTTTCAAAAAAAATAAAAAGACAGCTTTTCAGACTAAAATACCTTTGTTGATCACTTAGGTTAAAAATGTAAGTAATTGAACACAGTTATAAAAAACATTGAATAGGCTATGTGATATAAAGTTGACAAACAACAATCCAGATATAGGAAGAGAATAAGATCAGAACTTAAATGTGAGCGATTAGTAGAAGACAGCGGACGACAGTGGGAGCCCAGGAGCCATCAGCAGAGTGCCACAGGAATGACGGCTCTGGCGGGTCTCCTCTGGCCTCTGAGGAAGGATGTGAACAGCCCTGCTACCAGACAGAGATTATTGTTAACTTGATTGTGGTGGATGGAGCTACAGTGTAATACGATACCTCCCGCAGTTGACCTCCTTCTTGACCTATCCTGAATTTCCTATACATTTAAATAGTTCTCACTTGTTCTATGGCACAAATGTTCTCCCTGGCTTGTTTTAATATTGCTAGTGGCATTTTTTTCTGTTTTGCTTTTGTTTTTTTTTTTTGTTATGTTTCCCAGTCTATAAAACAAAAAAGGAACAGATATCTTAAGGCAATAACTGATGTAATAGCTCATGGGGGGTGGAGGAGAGTTTTAGGGAAATTGGGGAACAGATAATGAATATGGAAGAGGGTATATTAGAACTGATTGTGATGATGTATATACAAACCTTTTTTTCATTATGAAAGTATAAGATATGTGAATTTTATATCAGTAAAACTATTGGAAAGATGAAACAGAAGAGGAGGAGGAAAACTAGAAGGAGGAGGAGAGAAGAATAGAAGAAAGAAGATAAAGAAGAAGGCAGTGAAGACAAGACAGAAGGCCAAATTTCAAAAATTTTCATTCATGAAGGCAAAACTATGGCTGCAGGACTAAGACAAGTGACCAAAAAAAAAAAAAAAAAACCCCAAAGGATAAGTATGAAAATAGGATTGCCAATTATTGGACAATATCAAAAGCAAGAGAGGTTTAATCAGAGCCCTCATTTAAGAAAAAGTAGTTACAAAGTGACTTCTCAATACTTAGGCCTCATGAAGTAGTCACTGAAGACACAGATAATATAGCAAAGTGTGGTGAAGAAATCAGATAGTTCCTGGGTATCAGAAAGAATAGCATCTGTGGTCTCAAAGTTTGTCTTAAAACAAGTGTGGTATCAGCTAAATTCACAGAAAAGGAGCACACCAGCTCACATGCCTCAAGGACTGCAAATAACAAAACCCCAAACCAGGAGGGAATTCTTATCTGAGCTTAAATTCTGAGTACCTGGTTTGTGGAAAACTATGGATGACAGTGAAAGTCCAAAATCCACTTGCAGAGAACTCAAGTGGATTAAGCCTCCATTGAAATCTCTTGGACCATTGAGCAGGAGTGTGACTATTCTTCCCCCGAAACAAACCACATCAGAAAGTAGATTACTGCCAATAAAATTAGGTTAAAATTTAACACATTGTTTTCCCCTTTGACTCATTTTTAATTTTCTCTAGTTTCTGGTATCTTCTGCTTCCACTTAGACTGAGTGCTTTTTGTATTTTATTTTGTTGTTTATATTGGGGGTTTTATATGATTTTCTTGTATGAAATCCAGGCTAGGTAAACTCCACAGAGGCAGTAACTAGATACATAGTTCCTTGGGGTTATGGCAGGGGATATTGGGGAGTGATTGGATGTCAGAATGAAGAAATGTTTTAAAATTAATTGTGATGATGATTACATTAATATTTTAAACCTTTGAATTGTATAGTCAATAAAACTGCTAAAACAGACAAACAAACCCTGTTGCTCTCAAGTCAATGCCATTCATAGAGAGCCTGTAGGACAGAGCAGAGTTGCCTTGTAGGACTTCTAAGGCTGCAAGGGTTAGAAAAGCAATGGCCACATCCTTATGCTGAAGGAAGGCTGGTGAGTTCCTACTGCTGACCTTGCAGTTAATCGCTGAGTACTTTAACCACTGTGTCAGCAGGGCTCCTCAGCTCACACGACTAACTAAAGGGAGTCGTCCCTGCTAATTAGAGCAGGCCTGTCTCTACCAGTGGAAAGGCCTCGAGAACAGGATTGAGGTTTTACTGAGGAAGAAATTCTCTTGGCTGCAGCTCTAGCTGCTTACCCTGATTTCCAGGCTGCCACCTACCCTATGACTGTCAGTGTTGACTAGAAAAGTGCCACCATCATAGAAACCAGTTGTTTGCCATGAACTCTTACTGATTCCTTTTTTGTGTTGGGATCCTGACAGACACAGCTCTTTCATTTATCTCCTTTTAACACTATATACTTTGTGTTTATTAATATATTTGTCAATATTCCCAGTTATTGTTGTTGTAATTAGTTGTTATTGATTAAGTCCAGCTCAGGGTACTCTTACGTATAATATTATCTGGTTTGTGCCATGTTGATAATCATTGATATTTTTGAGTCCACCATTGTCAATCCATCCACAATAGTCAATCCAACTTAATGAGTATTTTCCTTATTTTGTTGACCTACTACTTTAATAAACTTGATGTCCTTTTCTGATTGTTCTTTCCTGATGGCATATGTGGCAGTCATGTGCTTATGTTAATTTTATGATTGAAATGTAGGGGTGGAGTCTGGCCTGTTAATCTGGAGATAGCTATTGAGTAGCCAATGAGGCCTCTATGTGGGCATGGCTTTCTCCTGAGACTTCTGGGAAATCTCACAATATTTCCCTTGTGAAGATGAGAAGCTATCTTCCCCAGTGGTTGGGAGTTAGTCTCAGAGATGATGAATCATGGACAAGACAAGATGGCAGCATCTGAGAAGCTGGAGAAGCCAGCAGAGAGACCACACCTCTTTGCTCTGATGGAGCCAGACCTCTGAAGCTGGGGCAGCCACATGGAGACCTCTGCCAGCAAGGAGTTGCTTCTGCTGTTGATGAACCCTGAACCCTGGAAGTGAGGAGCCCTGGGGAGACCCCTGCCAGCAATGGGATTCTGCCCTTACTGACCTGTGACTTCGTGAATTGGAGGGAGACTTTATAGACTGATATTGGGCTTATGGGTTAATATCGGACTTATGACTTTGTATTGGACTGGATTGGGATGCTTTCTTAATGTCCTATTTCTCTTATATATAAACCTTTTCCTTATATTTATATGCAAATCTATGAAATTTGTTCCTCTGGTCTACCCGGACTAACACAGCATATTCAAATAAGCAAGACAAATTCTTTCCAATGGTATCTATTCTGTGATTAATGTGTGCATTTGGCTGGCAGTCCATTGTTGTTTTTGTTAGATGCTCGCTAGATTGTTCAAAATCATAGCAACCTTATGCACCACAGAATGAAATAGTACCTGGACCTGCTTCATCCTCACAATCGTTCTGACACTTGAGCTCAGTGTTGCAGCCATGATGTTAAGCCATCTCCCTGAGAGCCTTCTCTTTTACGCTGCCGATTGACTTTACCAAATATGATGTCCTTCTCTCCTGATAACATGTTCAAAGTAGGTAAGACCAAGTGTCAACATCCTTGCCCAAGGAACACAGGCCACACTTCTTTCAAAACAGATCAATTTGGCCTTTTAGGACTCCAAGGTACTTTCAATATTCTTCTCCAGCACCACAATTCAAAGACATCAATTCTTTAGTCTCCCTTATTCAATGTCTTATTTTCACAGGCATATGAGGCCATTGAAAATACAATGCTTTGGGTCAGGCACAACTTAGTCCTCTATGTAACATCCTTGCTATTCAAGACACTAAAGAGGTCTTGTGCAGTAAAATTACCTAATGGAACTTGTCTTTTGATCTTCTTGCTTCATGAGGATTGATTGTAGATCCAGGTGGAAAACAGAAAGATTTCTCCTAAGTTGTCTCCCCTAAATATATGCTAAACTTAGTTACTTGCTACATATGGTAAATGGCTATACACTTGGAGGTTGAGGAAAGTAGGTCAGGCTATTCTCCTTAAAAGTTATCTATCTCTTTAAAGGTTATCTATCCTCTGGAGCAATCTTGTACATCCCCTTTCTATGATGTGTGTGGTTATCTGTAATCATGCCCCCTAAGCAGACATAAGCCTTGGTTAGCAATAAATTGCTCGTTTCCCTCTCTCCTGCCTTCTGCCTGTGCTGTGCATGTACCGTGTACCTAACTGTTGAGATCACGGGCATCTGGGCGGTGAGCATGCTACCATGAAATGTGTCTAATTTAATTATTTCACTCCCTCTCCCACCTCTCTTATTTCTCTATGATTTTATTATAATCTTTACATATCTCAACCATAAATTGTTTTTACTGAACCCATGATTAATTGTAGGGGGCCTAGCCTTTCCCAAAAGATCCACACAAGACAAAATCTTTGACAACTTCAATCTTTTCTCCATGTACCAGTTGTTAGAATTCTGGTCTTTACATCAAGTTGTGATTCTTACTGAAGGCTGCAATTCTTGATCTTCATTAGTAAATTCTTCAAGTCCTCACTTTCTGTAAGCAAGGTTGTGTCTTCTGCATATCTCAGGTTGTTAATAAACTTTCCTCCAATATTGATGTCACATTCTCCTTCACCTAAGTCAGATTTTCTGATTATTTGTTCAGCATACAGATTGAATCAATATGGTGAGCTGAACCCCGGTGGCACAGTGGTTGTGTGCAGGACTACAGTCCACAGGGCTGGCAGTTCAAATCCAGCAGCAGCTCTCCAGGAGCAAGGCTGGGCTTCCTACTCCCACCAGGGCACTGAAGCGAAGAAGAAGGAAAAAAAAGGATCAGTATGGTGAAAGCATACAACTCCATCACACATCTTTGTTGATTTGTGTGTGTGTGTGTGTGTGTGTGTGTGTGTGTTTTGGGGGGCATCACTGCTCTCCGCTGGTGGGAGTACGAGGCCCAGCCCCACTGCTGGAATTGAACCTCCGTCCCAGTGGGCCACAGTCCCGCACACAACCACTACGCCACCGGGGCTCAGCCTCTTTGTTGATTTTTAATATGCAGTATTCCCTTATTCTGTCCACACAACTGCCTCTCGATCCATTTACAAGTTCTACCATAATACCATGAAGTGTTCTGAAATTCTCATTCCTTTCAAGCGTATCCATAGTTTGTTATGATCCACATAGTTGAATGCCTTGACATGGTCAATAAAACACAAACATCATTCTGGTATTCTTTGCTTCCAGTCAACATCCATCTGATATCAGCAATGATATTCCTTATTCCTCGTCCTCCTCTGAATCCTGCATCAACCTCTGGAAGTTCCCTGTCAATGTACTTACTTCTACAACCATCGTTAGATGGTTTTCAGCAATATTTTACTTGCATGTGCTATCAATTATATTGTTCTATAGCCTTAGCATTCTTTTGGGTCACCTTTCTTTGGGATATATACAAATATTGTTCTCTTCAAGCCTGTGTGCCAACCATCTTCCAAATTTCCCAATATAAATGAGTGAGTACTTCTAGTGCTTCATCATGTTGTTGAACATTCCAATTATTTTTCCATCAATCCCTGTAGCCTTGTTTTTGACATCACAGAAAGTCTAATACTTTCAGTACAGCTTGAACTTCTAACTTAAGCACCAAGGGTTGTTGTTCATATGCTACCTCCTCAACGAGCACTTTTTGGTACAGTGACTGTGCACTCGTGCCATCTTCTTTTGATGTTTCCTGCATCATTTCATACTTTGCTCATAGAATCTTTCAATACTGAAACCTGAGGCTTGAATTTTTCTTGAGTATTTCAGTTTAAGATCTACTGAGTTCGTTTTTCCCCTTTGTTTTTCTAACTCTAGGTTTTTGCATGTTTCATTATAGTCTTTTGCTTTCTCTTCACAAACTGCCCTTTGAAAGGCACATCTCGCTCTGGATTCCTGATTTCTCCCATTTGCTTTAGCTGCTCCGCAACTAAGCTAATGTTTCAGAATCTCTTTTGGCATCTACTTTGGATTTTCTTTCTTTCTTTCTTTCCTAGCCTTCCCTTTTTAAAAATCATTTTACTGGGGCTCTTACAGTGTTTATTATAATCCACCCATCCATACATTGTGTTAAGCACATCTTACCTGTCTTTTTGTTCTGTTTTGTTTCGTTTTTTAAATAAAGTTGCTTGTCTCTTTAAATGAACTTTTGCCTTCTTTATGAATCATGCTGCTGGTCTCCTCACACAATTCCTCGGATTCTCTGTTATTAGTGTGCAGTGTGCTAAGTCTGTTCCTGAGCTGTTCTCAAATTGAGTTGTAATAGACTCTGGGTCATATTCTGATCCTTGTGGACTTCTTAACATTTTCTTGAGCCTTAACTTGAACTTACATAAACTGATGGTCAGTTCCACAGTCAGCCGCTGGCCTGGTTTTAGCTGCTGATATTGAGCTTCTCCATCTTCTCTTTCACAGATGTAGCCAATTTGATGTCTGTGTATTCCACTGGAGAATTCCACGTGTATAATTGCCTTTTTTGTTGTTGAATAAAATGTGTTTATTATCTAGAACTGATTGTGGTGATGATTGCGCAACTCATCTTGAAGTCAATAGAATTGTATGATATATTCATTGTGTGTTTGTCCGGGTAAACTCGAGGAACAAATTTCATAGACATGCATGTAGATACAAGGAAAAGATTTATATACAAAAGGAATGGAACACTGAGAAACCATTACAACCCAGTCCAGTTCAAAGTCATAAGTCTAATATTAACCTATATGCCCTATATCAGTCTATAAAGTCTCCTTCCGACTCACGAAGTCACAGGTCAGTGGGTGCAGAGTCCCGGTGCTATCAGGGGTCTCCCCATGGCTCCTCGCTTCCAGGGCTCAGGGTCCATCAACAGCATCCAGTGGTGGCAGAAGCAACTCATCTCTGGCAGGGGTTCCCATGTGGCCTCTTCAGCTTCAGAGGTCTGGTTCCATCAGGGCAAAGCCGTGTGGCTTCTCCCCCGATTCCTCAGACACTGCCATCTCGTCTTGTCCGTGATTCATTGTCTCTGAGACTGACTCCCAACAACTAGGGAAGAAGCTTCTCATCTTCACGAGGGAAATATCACAAGATTTCCCAGACATATCAGAAGAAAGCCATGCCCACACGGAGGTCTCATTGGCTATTCAATGGCTATCTCCAGATTAACTGACTAGACTCCATCCCCACATTTCAATCATAAAATTAACATGAGCACATGACTGCCACACATTATATGCCAATAAACTTGTTGGGAAAAAATAAAATTTTTAATTTATCTAAAAAAGATATTTGCTCTTAAAACTTTATTGGTTTTGCAAAATTTTATCAGGCAATCTCAAGCTTTGTTTCTATCACAAAGCTTTGTGATAGAAAGCTTTGTTTCCATTTCCCTCTTTGTTTATAATTTTCACATGCCAATAGATTGCAACTTCAAGATGAATTATTCAAACATTGTACTCTAAGATTAATTTTGAAATATCCTTTTTTGATAATGAATGTCACACCATTTCTCTTGATTGTTTTATCATAAGATTTTCTGATCTAAGTGACTAAGCCAGTGTATTTCAGCTCAGTAATAACCAGAAGTTCAATTTTTATGCATTCCATTTCATTTTTGACCACTTCTAATTTTCTTAGATTTGTACTTTGTCCATTCCTAGTTTTGCTCATTAGCAGATCCCTGCAGCTGTTTCCCCTTACCTTTAGTCTAGCCCATGAGCAAATGAAGATCCTGGCAGCTCCCCTCCCATGGGATTTACCTGACTGGTGTCACTATGGTGGACCCCTCTTTCAGAAATCAACTCCATCTCAGACACTTTGAGTTCCCTCCTCTGACAACGTCCTGCTTCCATTCATTAGGCCTTCAGTATCTGACAATGTTTCAAAACTGTGCATAAGGTATTTAACCACTCTTTCCTCCGAAACCAGGAGCCAAGAACTTCTTCATTGTCTATTCTTAGTCTCAAAGTTTCACTAAAACCTGTTCACTCTGGGTGACCCTACTCGCATTTGAAATGCCAGTGACATAGCTTCCAGCATTCCAGCAACACACAAATCACCACACTAAGACAAAGTGACAGATAAGTGGTTGGCAGTCCCTGGTATATCGTGGCACGTGCAATATTATTCATCGGTACCACAGTTGAAATTCATACATTTTTCTTTGGTCTTCCTTTTTTTTTTTTTTTCCTTTTCGCATCACTACCTTGGTGAGAGTAGGAAGCCCAGCCTTGCTCCTGGAGAGCTGCTGCTGGATTTGAACCAACAACCCTGTGGGCCACATTCCTGCACACAACCACTGAGCCACCAGGGCTCAGCTTCATCTTCCTTTTTTTATTGTGCAGTTTTTGCATCTATATGAGACAATTAAAATACTACGACACCTCTTAGCCATTTTAGTGACATCCATTTGCTAAAACTTAAAAGTATTTTCTTGCATCATTGTTTACCGAATAAGTTATGTCATTTTATTTCTTGACTACTTGTGGCGGTCATGTACTTGGTTTCAATTTCATGATTGAGCATGTAGGGGTGCAGTGTAACCTGTCAATCTGTAGATAGCCAATGAGACCTTTGTGTGGACATGATTTTCTCTGAGAATTCTGGGAAATCTGGTGACATTTCTCCTGTGGAGGTGAGAGACTATAGACTCAGTCTCTTGGAGTTGGTCTACTGACAAGACAAAATGCTGGCATGTGGATAGATCCTCAGTCCCGGAACCTGGAGGAGCTGAAGGAGAAGTCACATGGGCTTGCCTTGATGGAACCAGACATCTGGGGCCAGAGAAACCAAACCTGCCAGCGCTGAGATGCTTCTCCCGCCAATGAATACTGCTGATGAACCTTGAGCCCTGGAAATGAGGAGGCAGGGGGAGACCTCTGACAGCACCAGGATGCTTCTACTGCTGCTGGATACATAAGACTCTGCACCCACTCTTGTCCTGGTGTCATTGCACATGCTTCCTGAGTAGGAAGGAGACTTTATAGACTGGTATCAAATATATGGGCTAATATCAGACTTATGACCTTGGACTGGACTGAGTTGAGATGCTTTCTCAGTGTCCCATTCCTTTTGTATATAAACCTCTTTTCCTTATATCCATATGCGTGTCTATGAAATTTGTTCCACTAGTCTACCCAGACTAACACACTACTACTTCAATGGACATTGACTGTTGATTACAGTAGAATGAAATACAACTCTGTGAAAATCTCCCAACATGGATGTAATCAGAGGACATTACGCTGAATGAAATAATACAATCACCAAAGGACAAATATTGTAAGAGATCACTATTATAAAATATCAAGAAAGGTTAACTAACAGAAGCATTCTTTGATGGTTATCGGGAATGAGAAGGGAAGGGGTGGAAAACCTAGATAAACATGTAAAAACTCATAAAACTTTTGAATCACAAAATGATATTCCACCCAGTTCCTCTTTGTTCCAGTTCCTTTATGGCCTGTTTACAGAGAATCTATGATCAGGCCCACATGGCCAATCAGCCTCCCACTCAAAGACCTGTGTTCTCTTTTATGCTCAAGGTTAAACAAGACAATCTGACCCAGATGGAGGAGGATATAGCAATCACAAGTGTGTGCAATTAAGGGGTGAAAAAAAAAATACAGGCTGCGATGACATGTACCAATTACTGGAAAATTGTCAACCTGTCTGGGCAGGAATGGGACAGCAAAGGCTGCAAACCTCCCACAAGTCACAACAGACGGCGCCAGATAAGATAACCGGTGAGACCAGATGCTCCGGGTTCAAAGAACACCACAAGGAGTGGACAAGCAGTTCGCAGAGTGTCCAGACCCCACATGCTAATTGCCACACATTCCACCTACCTGTGTCCCTAGCTGCTGAGCAGAACTTCCCTGACCGGTTGGTCTAGGTCATGGAACCACGTCCTAGAGCTTCCCCCCCAATAAAGCTATTTTTGTCTCCGATCTCTCTTGTCCTTTGTCAGTTTCCTCTGTCTCTCTGTGCCTCAGTTTCACCTTTACATTTGGAGCCGAAGCCTGGGAGAGGTAGGGACAAGGGGCTCCGTGCCATCCTGGCCCTGCTTTGGCTGGGACGTAGCCCATCCCTCTTCTCCTCTTGATCCTCTGGAAGCCTGCCTGGGCAGGTGATTTCTGGTAAATATCTCTCTGTGTATGTCCGTTCTGTCTCATTTGTTTTGTCTTTCTGGACACTGAGGACAAGCAAACTCATATGGGAACATAGAGTCTCCATTTTTCGGGGAGCTTCTGCAGGGGTTTATTCTGCTACCCTAGCACTAAGAAGAGCTGGAGATAATTGCCTTTCCCCCAAATGGGTGCAAAGAGAAGGTCAGTTCCTCGGGTCCATCCTTTCTCTGTGTTTATCTTCTCACGTAGCCTCCAGCCTTTTGTCTCTGTGTTTACTTTCTGAGATTCCTGATGAAAGCAAGGCTCCTTGACTCTGAGCCTTCAGCCTGGACTAGGTCCCAGGCTACCTTTTAGTGTATTTTGTGTTTGTGTCTCTGCAATGCCTGCTCCCAGAACTATTCTAAACTTTTCCTACTTCCTCCTTTCCCCACCCTGAACAATAGCCTCTGACCAAGCTACATTTTATTGGCCATAAAGCCAAGCCCCCTCCCCCTCTTCAGTTCCCTGTTGTGTCTCTCACTGATTCAGGGTTCTTGTCTGTTGGACAAAAGCCACAGGCCCGCCACGGGCAACCTTCCTGTTCCAGAGAGGCCAGGACTCTCCCCTGGGTCCCTAACTCTGATTGGGACACCTTCAGGGTTACTGGCCTGCTTTCTGATTGACAGGTGTGAACAGGGTTCAGGGGACTCTCTTCTCTGTCAATACCCCCTGCAGTTTGAGACACCACGGGAAGTCCTCTGTGCCAGCCCCCTAAGGACAGTCCTTTGGGGGGGTACCTACTAGCCAACCTTGCTGAATTGGATTGGGCTCCTGATCTCCACCCAATATGTTACACTTCGCCGGACAAGAACAACTCAGTGACTTGTGAATTAAGGAGCAAGTTTGATTAAAGAGAAAAAAACAGAGAAAAACAAAGTAGGAAAAAGAAGAAAGACCTGCGCAGGTCGAGAGAGACCAAGTGTTACCCAGGGCCATCCCCAGAGAGAGGTGGCCAAGATTGTTTCCAGGCTCGGGTTTTATTGGGATGAACAAACAAACTTATCTCGACAGCTATGCAAGCAAGCAGTTACAGAAGCAGAATTTTTGCGACTGGTCTTGACATCTGTGCTCGTCCCAGGAACACAGTGCATGAGGCCATCTCCCAGAATACAAGGTTCTGGCCCTCTGACACCCACAGGTATGGGCCAAGACATTCAAGGAGGAACTCTGTCTTCAGCTGTAGTCTAAGCTGGCCTGGTTCTAACATGGTTCCTGTGTGGCTAACAGCTTAGCCGTCTGTAACATAAGTGCCTAGTCTTTCTGCAACTAAATATGGTCTCAATGCCAATAAGACAATGAATCACGCTGGCCAGAAAATGGCATTTCCAATTTTGACATTCATTGTGATCTTGACAATTTTTGTCGGCAAGCCCACAAGTGGTCAGAAATCCCTTATGCCCAAGTCCATTTCTTTCTTCACTCCCAGCCCTCTCTATTACCTGTGACCCTGCTCAAGTTCTCTTAGCCAAACACTCTCTTAATCAGGCCCCTGACAGTAGTCCTCCTGTCTTTCCCCCAACTCCCTGACTCATTACATCCCCAGTAAGGCCTCCTCCATATCCTCAGTGCCCCTCACCATCACCTTCCCCGTGACCTCTTCAACTCCCAAAAGTTGAGGCCACTGTGCCTCTGACAGCTGTCCCTTCCCCAGAACTTGATCCTTCAGACTTCCTGGCATCTTTCTCTCACCCCCACTCCTTCCCGATTCCTTCCCTGCTCAGCCTCTTCTGAGGCAACACCCACAGCCTCCCTAACCCCCAATTGTTGTCACCTGCCCTTTGTCTGTCTCCTCCACAAGGTTGTGGGAGCAGAGGGGCTGGTCAGAGTCCCTCCCTGACGAACCACTCCCAGGTAAAGAAGGGGCGCAGACTCCAGGCTTGCCAGAAGTCCAAACCGCAGTAGCTTGCCCTGAGACCAGCAGGAGGGAGGACTCAGAAAACTCCAGGAAGTAACAACTTTAATTGCCCGCTGCATTTTTTCTTTCAATATCCTCTGAGATTTTAACAATTTCTGCCATTGAACTCACAAATAGCGGAGGTTTTGTATGTCCGTGCCTTCTTTTCTCTGCACTCCCATCCCTTTCTCTCCTGCTCCTCTCCCAAGTCCTCTTGACTAAAGAAAATTCCTCCTCTCCTGCCTCTGCAACCTCCTTTCATGTCTAACTTTTCAGACCTGCCTGAGCACCTGGTCTCCCTACCTACTCGTCCCAATCCCTATTCTGGTCACCCGGAGTCCCCCACGTCCTCATCTCTCTCTCTACCCACCTCCCTGGAAGAACCTGAGTCTGCACTCACCTCCACAGTTAGCAAGCACAGGCAATCTCAGAATCCCTTCTCCTTTGTCCCTCTGGAAAGGGGCTGGAGCTGAGGGAGTTGTCCAGGTTCACATTCCCCTCTTCCCACTGATTTATCTCGGATTGAAAAGCATTTAGGCCCCCTTTCTAACAATCCCACCACCTATATGAAGGGGTTTCAATATTTAACTCAAGCTTATGATTTGTCCTAGCATGATACATTTGTCATCCTTTCCTCTACCCTAACCACACTTAAGAGGGAACACATTTTCCTTGCTGTTCAGCAGCATGCCCAGCAGGTTCATTTGACTGACCCTGAGCTAAGCGGTTCCCAGACAAAAACCTGGTTAAAGTTTTCAAATGAATAATCAAGCAGGTAGGGACAAATGTGCCCGCCACGATAAAATGCTTCAGTGTGTCCTGGCTGAAGCACACTGTTCAGGCCATTTCCCATATAGGGATCAACTTTAGTAAACTTAGAAAAATCACTCAAAAGCCTGACAAGAATGCAGCCACTTTTTTTTAAATCATTTTTTGGGGGGCTCATACATCGCTTTTCACAATACATAAATAAACATAATGTGCCAAGTACCTTCACATGTCTGCTGCTCCAATCATCCAACCATCCGTCTCCAATCATCCGCACAGCATGCTCCAAACACAAGATTTTGACAGACAACTCCAGCTGGTCTTGGGCTTCACCTCTGAGTCTCTCCCCTCTTTTCAGAGACAGCTTCCATCCCTAGCACAAGTAACCTTTCAAAACCGTTGTCCATTAGATCTGTTAACAGCTGACAAAGAAGCTTTGTGCATGTTTCTATACAAATGAATTGAGAGTGATTGAGCAAAATGTCAAGGTGTTAGAAACCTTGGTTGAAAAGATCCAAAGTCGCACTGGGGCAACACAGCAACTGCTCCCTGGTTCCGAAACCACATGAAGTCCTGGGCATGCCCCTGGTAGGACCCTGATAATCATTTGTTTGCTGTTACTGTTAGCCCCTTGTCTTTTCAAGTTTCTCCAGAACAGAATAAGGGAAATTACCAATTTGACTGTTAACCAGCTTCCTTTACACCCTTACAGCTGCCTACCTATGGAACCCAACCCACTGCCCTCAGGTCTGTAATCTCCATGTCAACAGGAAGTAGTTAGAGCACCCCTTCTGTCATTTAAAGGTTGGAATATCTGCATGGAACAGGACAGCATGGGCGGAACACCTCCCACAAGATCAAAAGCAAGTCACAACAGACAGTTCCAGATAAGATAACAGGAGAGACCAGAAGTTCCAGGTTCAGGAAAGCCACAAGGAGTGGACAATTCTCAGAGGCCAGACCCCATATGCTAATTGCCACACATTCCACCATCCCTTTAAAAGTCCAAGCCCCCAGCTACTTAGCAGGACTTCCCTGAGCTGTTGGCCTAGGTCATGAAACCATGTCCTGGAGCTTTCCGCCCCACACCCACTCCCCACCCCCCAATAAAGCTATTTCTGTCTCTGCACTTCCGTGTCCTGTCAGTTTCCTCTGTCTGCCTCTCTGTGCCTCAGTTTCACCTTTACACTAAGCACTCATTTCTCCACGCAGAAGGCACCTGGGAACCTTGCCTCCGCAGCGAACCTGATCTCATGTAATACTGTTAGGAAGACAAGGTGTGGATATCATGTGTATTTCTTTATTCTATTCCACTTGTTTCTGAAAGGACTTAGGAAAGGCAGGCATGAAAATGATGATCATCCTGTACAAATGGTCAACCGAAGTAAAGTAAACAAGAGACTGGCCCAGTGTCATATAGTATTATGTGACAGTACTTGAGATCAAATCCTGTCTACCTTGGTCCATGTACAAGCTCTTGCCAAAGTGTAAAATTGAAAGTGATAAAGGGTTATTTCTTCTAAGCTAACTGCTGAGTCCTGGTGCTTTCATGCAGTCTGTGAGCTGTAATTTAGGTGTGACAAGTTTGTAATATTTTTTTAAAAAATCATTTTATTGGGGGTTCTCGTACAACTCTTAACACAACCCACACATACATCTATCGTAGGTCAAGCACATTTGTACATTTGTTGCCATCATCATTTGCAAAACGTTTGCTTTCTACTTGAGCCCTTGTTACTAGCTCCTCACTTTTTCCACTCCCTCATGAACCCTTGATCATTTATAAATTATTAATATTTTGACTTACACTGTCAATGTCTTCTTTCACCCACTTTTCTGTTGTAATTCTCTTCGTTCCTGTTGTAATTTCTTGAGTTATTTGAGATTTCTAAAAAGTTTTAATAGATAGATGCTAAAAGAAAAAAAATTTTGATTCCAGACATAAGAATAGTTTCTATTGAATTAACCCCTCTCATTGAAAATTATTAGAGCAGACAGACTATAACATAGCACAACCATTTGAAGGCAGTGCAGAGTGATGAATGCAGCTCATCTTCAGGAGATTGTAGGCCTCATATAGAAATGCTGTGAATTGACTTTTGTCCCCTAAAATTGTGTGCTGTAAATCCACACTGCTTTGTCTTCCATTAAAGAGCCTAGTGGCATTTTGGGATAAGCAGCGGGAGGTCAATGGCAAGGTCAACGGTTCAGAAACACCAGCCAATCGGTGGGAGAAAGATGACATTGTTTGCTCCTGCAAAGATTTCTAGTCTCAGAAATCCAGATAGGATTGCTATTCCAGAAGGTTTATTGGGCTGTGCCCCGGGTTGCTAACTTCAAGTTTAGGCATTTGAAACCACCAAGGGAGAAAGAGAAGACTTCCCATTCCCATAAAGAGCTACAGGTTCTGAAATCAACCTAGGCAGTTCTACTCTGTTCTAGTCAAATCTCGATCAACTCACTACACAGCTGTGTGTTTGTCATTTTTGGTTTATGTCTTCACTGATAATCTCTTTTGGGATTTTATGCTAATAAGACAAGATCAATGAAGGGTGTGTCTCAAATCAATCACTTTTGTAATGTAAAAGAAATTACATTTAAACAAGCTGAAAGAAGCAGAGTAGGGGAAAGATTTGTGACAAACTTCATGGAGCCCACCAAGTAACCCCAAAACATGTTAAAAAGATAGGACCTTTATTCAGAGTCTTACTCTAGAGTTGGTATCCTGAATTAAATTTCAGCTTCCTGGCTCACCAACTGGAAGAGATCCGTAAATTAATTTCTTATTGCTAAATCCATTCATTCACTTATAATATTTATGTTATTATAGCACTAAATAACTAAGACAAAATTTGATACCAGAAGCGTTGAGTGCTGCTGTCAGAGATAGCTATAATCAGGAACTAGTTGGGGATTTGGGTAAAGAGTGGAGGCTGGAAGACTTTTAATGTGTTTATTAGCACTGGGCTCCTAACTACAAAATTACCTATTCAAACTCACCAGCCACTCAGAAGAAAAACGTCAAAGCTTTCTGCTCCCTCAGATTTACAGTCGGAGAAGCCCGAAGGGGCAGTTCTACTCTGTCTTACAGGGTCACTACGAGTTGGATGGGACTCATTGGCAGTGATTTTTTGATGAATAGTAAATATTCATTAGTCACTGAATCACCCTGAAGAGACTCTTGTTAGAATTATGGATGCCAAAGACAATTCTGGTGAGAGCCCAGAAAGGAGTGAGAAGAACTACAGGGAAATTTTCCTTCATTTTAGAAAATAGCTATGATGCCAGTGTAAGAAAGTTGCTAGAGACGTAGATGTGAAAAGTACTTTTGGGGAAGGTTTTAAAAGAAAATGATGAACATGTGATTGGGCAATAGCAGACAGGTGATACTTTTTTGTCAAGTGGCAAAGAACTTGACTGAATTATGGTTATGCGTTTGGTGCAAATTAGTACTTAAATTCTGAGTATTAGGTTTTAGTAAAATAGGTGGTTTACAGTGATAGCCCTAAATTTATTCATCAACCTCCACACAGATTCAGGTTCCATTCTGTTCTTTCTGACCTCTGAACTGCAATGTGAAAGCGTTGCCCTCAGAGTATGTTTGAAAGTAGATTGCTATAACTCTCCTAGTCATATTCATTTTTACTAACAGTGTAGGAAGGTTCCAATCTTTCTGCACCTTCTCCATAGTTTTATTTTCTGCATTTTAAAAATTTGCTGTCAATGCCAATGTAAGGTAATATCTCATAGATCTTTTATTTTGCATCTCAAAAATAGCTAGTGATCTTCATTAGAGGGTATCTTCTTTAATAAAAAAAAGTTTGGTGTGTGTCTTGACCATGTTTAAATGAGATTATGTATGGTTTTCTTGTTGAGGTATTATAGTTTTCTATAGGTTTTAGAGGTTAGTCTCATGTGTGATGTGCCATTGTCACTTTTTCTCCAGTCTGAGGGTTCTCTTTCTATTCTTTTGATGAAGCCTTTTGAAACACATAAGGGTCTTATTCTTAGTCGGTCCCATTCATCTTTTTTGTCTTATGCTGAATGTGTGTGTTCTCTATATTTGATAATGTGTTCATGCCCTGTATTTGTTGTTGTTAGGAATCATCCAATTGGTTCCAACTTATGTCCATAGTGATTCTATGGACAACAGAAGGAAACACTCCCCAGTCCTGCACTGCCCTCACAATTGATGTTATACTTGTTGTTATTGTTATGTTTGAGTCCATTTTTGTGTTAATCCATGTCCATGAAGATCTTCTTTTCTTTCCACTGCCTTTCTACTTTACCAAACCTGGTTATCTTTTTTCCAAGGACTGGTCTCTCCTGAGAACTTTGCATATTCTTTGCCAGCACAGTAATTCAAATGCATTGATTCTTCTTTGGTGGTCCTTATTTAATGTCCAGCTTTCACATGCACATAAAACCATTGAAAAGACCATGGCTTGGGTCAGGTGGACCTTCACCTTCAGAGTGAAATCCTCTCCAACTCCTTAAAGAGGTCCTATGCAGGAGATTTGTCCAATAAAATGCATCATTTGATCTCTTGACTTGTGCTTCCATGAATATTGATAGTGGATCTAGGCAAAATGAAATCCTTGACAATTCAATCTTTTCTCCATTGACCATAATGTTGTCCCTTGATTCTGTCTGAATTTTCTTTCTATTGAGTTGCAGTCCATACTGAAGACTGTAGTCCCGGATCTTCATCAGCAAGTGCTTCAAGTTCTTCATCATCTTTCTCGATTTGAAACTACATAGTATGCTCTTTTTTTGTTCAAACAACTGCCTCTCAGTCCACATATAGTTTCCACATGTCCACAATGAAGTTTTCTGGAATTCTCGTTCTTCTGTGTTATCCAGAGGTTTTTGTTGGTTTGGTGTTGTTTTTTAAATGATTCACAAAAAACAAACAAAAAATTTAAAAAGATAAATAAATGATCCACATAGTCAAATGAATACTTTGCAGAGCCAATAAAACAAGCAAACATCTTTCTGGAATTCTTTACTTTGAACCAATATTTATCTGACATCAGCAAAGATGTCCCTCATTTCCTGTTCTCTTCATAGTATAACTTGAATTTCTGGTAGCTCCCTGTTCATGTAATGCAACCGTTGTTGAATTAACAAAATTACCCCCTTTGGAATTCCAATGAACAGTCACCATTTGATTAAGCTCCCGCCCTTTTGTTTTACACAAGCATTCTAATATTAGATACTAAGGTAAATGTATTACTAAGAGAACATATCTGTATCTATCCACTACTCACAGAGACATGTTTAGACACACTTTTGGGGGACTAAACGATGCATGTATGAATTAGGATTCTAATAGCAACATTTTTTTTGACTTTCCACTTTAAATCATCTTGATATTATTTGCCCTTGATACAATATGGCAAAAATGTCTCTTTGCCTCTGTGACCCAGCTTCCAACAAACCTTAACTAAAAGCTAACCATGAGGAAAACATCAGACAAACAGAGGGACACTACAAAATGCCTCAAAAATATGGTCAATCCAGAACAAGAAAAGGCTGAGAAGCTGTCACAGACAAGAGGAGAGGCGATATACGTAAGTATACACATATGTATACATACGTATATGTAGTGTTGCATCCTAAATAGGATCCTTGACTAGGAAAGGGACATTGGGCAAAAGCTAAGGAAATCTAAATGAACTGCAGGCGTCCAATTTTTTAAAAAAGGAAAAGTGTCAAGGGATTGGCATATGTGGGACCTGCAGCACCTAGGTTGGAGATCCTGGGAAGAGTCTGTGATAGAGCCGAAAGCAAGGTAAAGATCTTTGAGCAGAGGACTGTAGCAAGTAGCTCTGGTTGTTTTCTTCCTTATTTAAAATTTAACTGAGAATTATATAAGAATTTACAAATATTAAATTTGCAATGGAAAATAGGGTGTTGGCCAGAAAACACCTTAGAGACAATAGCAGGTGTAGGAATTAAGAAAGATAAATTTGTAAGTCCCCTTCCTCTTCTAAATTGTTCTTTCTTTCTCTGTTCTCTGACCTAGAAAACCTGGTGTTGTAGTGGTTTTGTACTCATCTGATAACCACAAATCAGCTGTTCAAACCCACCAGCTGGTCCAAGGGAGAAAGCTGAGGCTATGTATTCTCATAAAGGTTTCTGTCCTTGGGAACCCATGGGGTAGTTTCGCTCTTGGGCCTATATGAATCAGAATGTCCTCGGTTGGAGGGAGGGTCTTTGTTTTGCTTTGTTTTTGTATTGGTGGGGTCTCCCACTTACACATTAAGGATGAGAATGATGGATATGTGAAACCCGTTCATAATTACACATAAGTGATTCCACATGTTATACTCAGGGAAAAAGTAAATGTAGTACATAAAATGTGACTAGCTTAAATTTCTGTAATTCAAAGACTCATTATTCTGTCCAAGGTTGATGGAGCATACTATTTTAATATGGAGACATAGATGGCTAAAAAGCTAATGGTGTGTGTAAAATTGTGTTGGAGGTGAAAATGGAGAGAGAAATTACTTGGACCTACTTAAAAAGAACAAGACTGATAAAAATTATAGTAAAGCCTCATTAAGTTAAACCTTACGAAGTTGTGCCAACATTTGTGTCATTTGTGCCAAAATTCAGGTCTATTCTTGAATTTTACCTTTGTTACATAAAATCTTTCTTCAAGATAAAAGTGTTTAAAGCCTTTTTCCCCTCTAAATTTCTAAATACCATCAAATAAAAATTAATGTATTTAATTTAATTTTACTGAATATCTGATATTTCAAGTGGCTACCCATCACAGTTCACTATTAATAATAATATTCAGAATAAAAGAAAAAGCACATTTGGGTGTCATCTTTGTGTAGGAGCCATGCTAAACTTCTCGGTATCTCACACATTCATATGCTAACAAAGTAAAAAGCTGTTTTATGTATAAATTCATTTTAAGACTCACTCTGATTTTGGAAATAGTAAATGTGAACAAAATATTCATCTTAGAATTAATGAAATTCCATTGCTCATAAATCTACCTATGCTTCAGACCCTTCTCATTCAGCTGCTTGCCAGACATATCAGTTTTTATTTCTATTGGATAGTCCAAACTCAGTGTGTGGAATATTTACTCTGATTTTCAAGCAGTCTTTCCATCAAGCCCCCCCCCTCAGTTACTTCTATTTTTATTATCCATTTCTACTTCATCTATTGAAGACTTTCTCTCATCTTCCTCATTCTTTCATATTTTACCTCCTAAGTAAGTGTTAAGCCTGTCAAGCTTGTTAAGCCTACCGTTCCCATCTTTGCTCACACTGCCAGTCTTTCTCCTTCCTGGAAGACTGAAACAACCACCTTGTTGATTCTGGAGTAGTCTTTTTAAAATCCTGCACTTTGCACCCATTAACATATATGAGATATGTTTGGCAGAGGACACTACTATGTACATTATATGGGCTACAAGCACAGCCAAGTATTCAGTAAGTCATTGGAGCAGTGGGCAGGGACAACATTATGAAGACATCCTACCTACAACCAAACATCTAGAGGAAATGAATGGCTTTCTGGATGGGAGTCAGGACCATGTTTTCATGGGTCATCCCCATCAATTGGTATAAGATAGCCCAAAGACAATGTTCCACTTTGTTGAGAAGTGACTGGGGTCTTTAAAGCATGTGAACAGTCATCTAAGGTGCAGCTATTGGCCTATTTGTCCAAAGCAAAGAAGAGTAAAGAAAATTAAAGACACATATAAATAATTAGTCAGTAAGGACTAATGGACCACCCAAACATCAGGTTTCATAATCCTGAGGCCTAAAGGTTCCTGTCACTACCAACTGCACTAAAAGGGATCATAATAGGAGGATAGATTGTAAGAAAAATGTAGGAAATATTCAGATCATAAAAAGACCAGCTTATTTCCTTGATGGAGACTGGTTGAACCCCCGAAACTATGGCCATTAATCACCTTTCAAGCCTTAAACTCAACACACACTTCTTAGTCCTCAATTTCCAGCTAAATAATATGTCTGTAAGGTGATCAGTAACACTGGAAAGGTAAGCATACCTTTAGAAAATTCAGCTATAAGGTCAAAAAGGCAGCATTTAACCAGGGGTAAAACTCAGAAAATGGGAAAGGAGAGGAAAGTAAAAGAAATAGAAACTGAAAACACAGGAGAGAAACAGGAAGAGAGCTGCTACATTGTGATGATGACAATCCATGCCACAAAACAAAATGTGCAAGAATTCTTGTATAGAAAACAATTTGCTCTGTAAGCTTTTCCCAAATCTTAATTAAAAGTTTAAGAAATAAGTAAATAAAAATTACGTCTTAAATGAAAAAACAAACCCTATCCTTCTTCAAAGTTTTCATAGTTTCTCATGGTTTTCAAAAGTGCTCAGAATAAAATGCTAAATTTTATTATCACTTCCGAGGGCTTTGTGTCAAGAACCTGTGCTGTGCTCCAGCTCTTTCCCCTCTACTCCACCTGCCTCCATGCTCCATAAAGTCCAACTATGTTCTATTTCTTTTAGTTGCTCAGGCTTTTGTGGAATTGTCTGGCCCCCGCTTGAGCTCCCTCTTTCCTTCTGTTTATCTTATGCTTCCACATCTTGCAGAACTCAGTTAAAAGGTCACTTCCTTAAGAAGGCCTCCTGCTTTATGCCCCCCAGAAGAGTAATTCCCTCCACATATCACACTTGTACTAATTTGTCCAAACTTATCTTCCCCTCTGGCATGTAAGCTTTTTTCCCCCCACACTGAGCCTCACACATAGTACCCACAGCCATAAAAACAAAACAAAAAACACATATGTGGAGTTGATTCTGATTCACATTGACCCCTGTAAATTATAGGGTCTTCTAAATTATAGAGTCATCTTTCTTAGGGAGTGGCAGGTGGGTTTGAACCACTGATCTTGTGGTTAGCAGTCCAACACTTAGCTGAAAGCACCACCAGCGTTCCTGAAGCACTCTAAGAAATAGTCTAGGTTCCCTATTTACTAGTGTTTTCAGTTAGTTACAACTTCTGGTGACTTTAAGTCTAACAGAATAAGAGGCTGCCCCATCTTGTGTCATTCCCAAAAATCTGTGGTATGTTTGCGCCCACTGCTGCAACCATCATGCCAATCCATCTCATGGAGGGGTTCTCTTGTCTTCATCAAACACGTTTGGTTTCCCTCTCCTTTACCAAACATGACAACATTTCCTAATGATATGTCTTCTTTAATGACATGTCTAAAGTCAGTAAGACAAAGCTTTCCAGCTTCATCTCAGAGGAACATTCTGGTTGTATTTCCTACAAGACAGATTCATTCATTGTCCTAGGAGTGGATTTAAGAATATATTAAGAAATATTTGATATTCTTTGCCAACATCGGCATTAAAATGTGTCAGTTTTCCTTCCTTTTGGGGTGTCTTGCTTTTGCCTGCATATAAGAGGATTGAAAAGATCATGACTTGGGTCAGATACAAACTTCATCATCAAATTGACATCTTTATTTTTTTAAGTGGTCTTCTTCAGATTTCCCCAATGCAGTAATTTTTATTTCTTGACTATTGATGAGCATTGACTGTTGACTCAAGTGGAACGAAGTCGTCCACCACTTCAATTTTGTTGCCCTTTATCATGGTTTTATTTATTGGTCTAGTTGCGATGATTTTTGTTTATTCATGTTTGCTATCAACGCTCCTGAAGCATTGATAAGTTTTGCATGTACAGGAAAAGGAGGAAGTTACATAGTGATCTTTATAAAATAAATATATGAAAATTCATCCAGTCACCAAATATTTAATGAACCCCTACTATATCACAGGAGTCCCTAGGTGGTAAAAATTGTTATGCATTGGACTACTACTTGAAAGGTTGGTGATTTAAATCCACCCCCAGGCACCTCAGAGTAAAGACCTGGCGATCTGCTTCTGAAAAGTCACAGCACAGAGAGGCATACGGAGCAATGCTCCTCTGTACACAGGGAGTTAAAGTTAACTAAACAGCGCTGACTTTACTCTGTTGCAGCCACTGACCACACAGTAGTGAATAAGGTGAGGCCGTTGCAAGTAACCCCTGCCCTCATGTGACAGTCCAGAGGTAAGAGACACACACAGGCTGTCACACACAGACAGCACAACTGCACATTGTGTAATGGTTATGTTATACTGGGAGATTCAAAAAGGCTTTTCTGAGACTGGGACCTTTATATAGAGCTGGAAGTTAAATGAGTAATGGGGTGATAGGGAAATTGCTGATCAGAAGATAATAAAATTATTGGAAGAAATCATTTCTCTCATACAGAAAGAAAAGATGAAGGTAGAGAAGGGCACCCAGAGGCCAGTTAACAAGTGCTTTATGGATCCCTTGAAGGTTGTTTGGATATAATGTATGAGAATAAGACTAGATTTGTCTTATGGGACTTGTGTTTTAAAAAGATCCTGCTGGTTGCTATGTGAATGATGAAGGGGACGGGACAGTAAAGTAGAAATTAAGAGATACCAGTTGGGAGAATTCTGTAGCAGTCCAGTCAAATTATTATAGTTACTCAGATAATTTATTGAATTATAACCATTAGGTAACACAGATCATTTATAAACCAACCTGGCAAATTCTGCTTCCCATTACAAGTATTCTGTATTACATCTCTCATGATTGGCGGTAACATTATCAAGATTTTTTGAAGTGCTAGTAATTCTCCTCCTCCCATGAAAGGAGGGCCTCACAGATCTCTGTGGATCAAAGTTGCATGGCCAGAAGGAGCAAAGAGACTGTGGGGAATAAATAATGTCTACACTTAAATGTAGAGGCTTACTTATTTATTAATATCTGATTTTATAAATTTATTAATTTATTAATTATTGTTAGAGGCTTACTTATTTATTAATTTATTACTCTTGGCCAGAAGAATAAGCTTTAGGAGTAGAAAAAGCTGTTTACACTTACTGGATATTAACTTTCTATGTTTTAAAGTTACAATTAAAATTCTACTTTTCCTTGAGTTACAATTAGTAATTTGGTTGTGCTACTTCTATATTCTCTAAAACTACTCTTGTTCCCTAACTTTCCTTTGATTAGAATTTGGTCAGCTCATGTTAAAGAAACCAGACTACAGAATACGCAGTGTTTACAAACTTAGACAATTAAATCAACCTAGGGACATATATACATTTAATAGAATTGATTTCTATTTTAAGCATTCTGAGTGCCCACACAACAAATTTGCAACCTAATGAGCAGAACCTCAACAAGTGCTTAAAGAACTCTTATAAATCAAATAGATTAAGTATACAACTCCAGTAAGTCAAATTCTCATAAACATCCCAAGTCCTTAGGGGGAAAACAATAAAGTGCTGATATTGAGGAAAAAATGAAGAAATTGGAAAAATAAGGTAGTATAGTTGAAGTTTGCTGCTGTGAGGTCTTAAAGATTATGCTATGTGAAGTCAGTACTGAAAGTGTGGTTCTCAAGTCAGAATCTCCCGGGACTCTCAACATATACACCCAAACCCCACCCAGTCCGAGCAGATTGTCATCTGCCAGGAATACTTCGAGAATGTGCTCTGGTTCCGAATGCTATAGAGTCTCCTGAAGCTCCCTCCCTCACCCCCATCTTACACTTTTGGTTCCTTTGAGGATCTCAGCCTGCAGCAGAGGGAAAAGCTGATAGGAGAGATGCAGATTTGCTAGGACATGCCCAGAGGTAAGAATTGTCTGTGAGAAAACTTGCTCAAGCGCAAATGTCGAGCATCCAGGTTTGGCAAACACCCGTCTTTAGGGCACAGAGAGAACAGAAGCCTCAAAAATTAGATGATAGAATTCTTTATCAATCAGTGGCAACCGTAGATGGTGTAAATAGCTAACATGCTTGGTTAACCAAAAGGTTCGAGGTTTGATTCTACCTAGATTGCCTAGGAAAATGCCAATCTACTTCCCCAAAAAATCAGCCTTTGAAAACCCAATAATGCACACTTCTACACATGGCATCACCATGAGTCGGGGTGACTGATTTCTATTCACATGCTTGGAACGAAATAATAAAGTCACAAAATTTGCCTTTTGCAGAGAAATGATGAGCTGGGTGTCTACTGTGCCTGTGTGTGTGCATGTGTGTGTGTGTTGTGGTACAGAACATCTACCTTTGAATTCTGACAAGCATGTACTGAGGATTTAATATCTCAAAATTGATAGATTCATTGATTATTTGGGGGGGGGGGGCCATCACTGCCCTTTGTTGGTCGCGGGAGCTACCCAGCCTTGCTGCTGCTGGATTTGAACCACCAAGTCAGTGGACCGCAGTCCCACGCTCAACCACTATGCCACCGGGGCTCAGCCCCAATACATTGTTTATTTAGGGGTTTAAGAAAAGGGTTTTTCCAAAAAGGTAGCTTTATGTATTGTTCTCCAAGATATGATTGAATGATTGAACTATTGAATTATATGATATGTAAATTACATGTGAATGAAACTGTTGAAAATAAAACTATTGATAAAAAAGAATATATGTAATATTAAATAACATTCTGTATTTATGCTTTCCAACCCCCATGCTCTTCAGACTAAGTGTTATGAATATAGAAGAAATATTTCCATGTGTGATGGCTATTGAACCTGGGACTAAAATATTAAAATTATCATTAAAATAAAAATATTTTTAAAACTATTTTAACTTCTGAGAAAAACAGCCATCAGAACATAAAACTTGAAACATCTAGTTCCCTTTACCATTTATTTTATACCACAGGCTAACACTAAGTAAGCCAAACTAGACACATCTTAAAATGAAAGTTTAATTTTTATAAAAATATTCATTTCCTACTCATGGTACCTTATATTTGTAAAAATTTGAAGAATGTATTTATAAGAAATAAAGAATGAAAATATTAGAAAAATAATATTTTATAGTAAGAGAACAAAATAATATTCAGTTATGATCAATTATTACTCATTGAAGTAATATCCCATACTTGCTAAAATTACTTTTTATGAATGCTTATTTTACAAATGTAGTAATTTTTTAATCATTAGAATGTCCCAAATATTTTTTTAAAGATATATTTAGTGAATAACAAAAAATCAGATATTTCAGAATTTTTTTCAAGGTTTATTTTATGCCGAGCAGTGAGGAGGTACTGTGAAGAATGTCAGATGAGCCTCCTGTCCTCCAGGCTGTGCAACTTAACTGAGAAGATGACATTGGTACGCATGTAACAATGAGAGCAATATAAGTACAGATAGCATGCAATCAAGTGCTAGTTGGCATGTGAAACTGCAGATGAAGTAGGAATGGGAGAAGGAAGATTTCCAGACGTGGTTGCAGAAAGTCGGGGGAGCTTTCAGAAAGCCAAAGGTGGAGCTCACCGAATAGGCAGACGAGGTGCCCACTCAGACATGGAAACCCCAAGGCGCCCCCAAGGAAGGATTCACTCAACAAATATTGAAAAGTGTGGGTAAACTGTCCATAATCTCCATTAAAAATATGAGGATGCATGGTGTAATACATGGGCTAAGAAAAGGAAAGAGTGCTTTTAACTGAGGTCGGCCCAGAAAATCTGAAACATATGGTTACCCTGTTTACAAGCCAAAAACTCTTGTAACCAAATACAAGAAATCTGAACCTTAGGCAGACAAAGTCACTGCTGGCCAAGAAGTTGCTAAACTATTTCCCACAGTCGTCAGCATTTCTGTTCTTTGTTAAAATTTCTGTTAATATTCTCAGAGGAAAAAATTTTTTTCTCAGAGAATTACCTCCCATAATATTCTCTCAATTGCTTCAAATAATTGTTGTACTAGGCAGTGCATAAATAATGCATGCTAAAATGTTTTTCCACCGGGGTAACACAATAAAATCCAATTTGGAGCTTCCTCCCCTATAAGAAAATCAAACCCAAAATCAAACCCACTAACATCAAGTCAATTCTAACTTACGAGACCCTTTTAGTGTTTTCCAATACAGTCAACCTTCATGAGCAGAGAGCTTCATCTTTCTCTCTTGAAGCAGCTTGTGCGTTTGAACCATTGACCCTTTGGTTAGTAGACCAACGTCTAACTCATTAGTCCTATCAGGGTTCCTTCTTTCAAAAAGGGAATATCAATACCCTGTAACATTCATTGACTTGTTATCAGAACTCTCATTCACTCTGAAAAATATTTTAAGCTAGCACTTAGTATTAAACTAATATTTACTTCCCCAGTATTTCCCTCATTAATAGCTTGCTGTCAAAAATAAAATGTATGACAGATGCTTCTCTATCTAATTTTGCAATTAAATAATCTTACCAATTACCGGGAAGAAATTATCTTTTTTTTTTTTTTTAGGCATCACTGCCCTGGTGGTGGGAGTAGGAGGCCCAGCCTTTGCTCCTGTGAGCGGGAATTGAACCTCCATCCAGTGGGCCGCAGTCCCGCGCACAACCACTACGCCACCAGGGCTCAGCCCTGGGAAGAAACGATCTTAAGGGTTTAAATTCAAGTCTTTTTTTTTTTTTTTTTCAGGCATCACTGCCCTGGTGGTGGGGAGGAGGCCCAGCCTTTGCTCCTGGGAGCCGGAATCGAACCTCCGTCCCAGTGGGCCGCAGTCCCGCGCACAACCACTACGCCACCGGGGCTCAGCCCTAAATTCAAGTCTTGGCAAGTTAAAACATCTCCACCATCGAGCTCTTCTCAGCACTCAGAGATTTCTTGCTAACTCATTTCTCAATATTCTCAAGGAAATGCATACTTTTCTCCTTCTATGGTCCCTAAACACACTGACAAAACTTCTCTGGTGGTCACTGCTATAGGGCAACAAACAGCAATGGCACACATTTGAGCAGCAATTTTCCTTTAATACAAAGAAAATCTTAAATGCATTTTTAAATGATATATTTCTGATAAAAGCAAGAAGACTTATGTTTTTAATGAGATTTCCTGACATCTTGATCTTTGGGGAATCTCTCGTACTTTCAGGTCTCAAAAAACCTGAGCACATTTTAAGACAGCACCTGATTTTGATTAGTGGGAATTGCTAAAAAGTTGTTATTGTATGCTGCTAAGTACATTCCAAATCATCTTGACATTATAGACAGAGCAGGAATGTTCCACTGGGCTTCAGAGGCTGTAAATCTGCCAGGGTTTTTCTGTAGGGAATTCAAACTTCCAAACTTTTAGTTAAAGCAAGGGCTCTTTTGTTCAAAAGTAGAAAGACTTAAATATATAACCATAGAAAGAGAATGCTTTACAACCATTATAAAAAAAGATTATGAAAAAACTTTTAGACATGTAAACTGCTAGTTCTCTACCTGGATAAACACTGTGTTCTAGTCCTCAGACCTGGGGTCAATGCTGACTGGTCAATTGTCCATGGGCTTTGGAGAATTTAGTCAAGGCCTAAGTATTCACTAAATGCAGGTGGTGGTGATAAAGAGTTGTTTTTCTTGTCTCCTTGCCTAAGTGGATGATGTAACTTTTTCCCCTACTTGTCTTTCCTTTAGGAAACATTTTCTTGCCCTTTGGGTGAGAGTTTACAGAGTACATTATTTCCCTGTTCAACAGTTTACACGCATTTTGTTTTGTGACATTCATTGCCATCATCTCAGTGTAAGATCATTCTTTCCACCTTTCTCGGACTCCCTACTTTGTCCTCCTGATCTTGCCCCTTCCTCTCTTCTGAACTTTAGGGAAAATGCTGGTCTTTGATTCTCTAAGCTTCATTTTTCTGAGCTTTTTCCTCCAAGTTGTTGTTTGTTCATTTTACTGGCATATTGTTTGAAACGCGTTCAGTTCCAGACTGAAAGAGCACTTGGGGGTCCACTGCTCTTTCAACAGACCAGTAAGTCAGTCTTTTTCTTTTTTTAATGATCTTGAATCTTAGTCTACCTTTTTCTCCTACTCTGCCCAGGACCTTCTAATTTAGTGTAATGCTGTGCATATTTTCAAGAGCTGTCAGTAGCGGTAGGTAGGCACTATCTGCCGGTAGTTCCTGTGGTCTGGGGCTAGTGGAAGCTGTGATTCACATGGTCAGTGACTCCTTCAGACCAATTGCTTCTCTGATTTTCACCTCTTCCTTCTTCGGGAGACGGAAAGACCAGACTAGCTGCATCTCAAACTAGTCACTGATAAGCTCCCAAAAGTAGGATGCATACCATTGTCCTGGCAGACTATGCTTTACCAATTGAGCCTAGTCTCCAAGATTATGGTTCTGAGCCTCAAGGGATGGCATTACATTTTTATATCATTTCAAAGAAACAATTTTGAGCATTCACTGTGTACTGAGTACTGATCTACGTTCTAAAGACCTTATAAAGGTTTTGTGTCTGAGGTAATAATGCTCAGAGAAGGGCGCTCTGGTGGTGTAGTGGTGCAGATCCACCAAGCATTCTGTGGGAGATCCATGAGGCTTTCCACTTCCGTAAAGAGTTAGTCTCAGAAAGTCTCCAGAGCAGCTCCCTGGGGTCCCTGCGAGTGGGAATCAGCTGATGGCAGGGAATGTGTTTGTTTTTTGAGTGAGTCTCAGAGAAAAGGAACCCTGGGGGTTCGATGCTCGGTGGCTAACCAAAACATCATTGGTTTCGACCAAAAGATCATTGGTTTCGACCTACCAGCTGCCCCATAGAAGAAAAGACCTGGAAATCTACGCCATAAAGATTCCAGGAAACCCTTTGGAGCAGTTGCACTCTGCCTATAAGAATGCCATAGGAGTCAGAATTGATGCGACAAAGGCACATAAAAACAACAAAGTCTCAGAGTCAGAGGAGTGAAATCATCTGCCAGGTGTCAACCAGCTAGAACGTGGTGGGGCTGCGACACTAATCCCAACAGTTTGGGTATAGTGCCCACACTGTAAACGTATAATCTGAAGCTATGCTTTCAGAGAACAAAACAGCCTAGTAGAAAAGTTAGTTTTCATGGACTCTTTGTCCATTACTTAATTTTTCCAATAAATGTTTGTTAAAAATTTGAGAGTACAAATGGTTCCTCACTTAGTTGCGAATCAAAAGTTGGAGGTTTGAGACCAAGCAGAGGCACTTTGGAAAAGCTACTTCCAAAAGTTCAGCCACTGAATCCCCCTTAAGCATACTTTATTCCGACACCCAGGAGAACACCATGAGCTGGGGTTACCTCAGTGGCAACCAATGATCCAGGCCATGTGTCAAGCATTAAAGATTAATAAAACTAATAAGACATGGCTGTTCCTTTAAGGGTGTTACATTTCAACTAGGGAAATATATAAGTAAAAGTCATACCAGAGAGTGTTTTAAAGAAATTCCATGGGCGTCAGAGAGAGGGTGGGCTCAGTTCTTCTTAGAGTGGAGGATTTTGTCGAGTTTTTCCTTTGCATAAACTGGGAATTCCATAATAGGAGGAATCCAGCACAGCCTTGGAGATTAGAACAAATACTCCCTTTAAGCAGAACGGCTTTTCAAGGCTGTCAGCACTGAGAGTGGCTCTCTTAGAGATGACAATTCACCAATAAGAAAAATTCAGGAGGGAATAAAAAGTAGTTACACATTATTGGATAAAAATAAAAAAACATATTTTCCAAGTTGTACTCGTTTTGCTTTTGCTAGTCATAGAAAAAGGAATCATTCCAATTTTGTGAGCCCAGTTGGGCAAAAAACCTCAACTTCAAATAATTAAGAGGTCAAGCATTTACCTTATTAAAATGTGATCCATGTTATAACAGATTATTCATATGTGGCATCTAAATAGGAAAAAATCAAAGTGGATATCAGAAGAGACTCTGAAACTTTATTTCTCTTCATGCCCTTTGAATGACCTTTTCCTTTCTTCATGAATGATGTTCTTGGTGTCCTCCCACCACTCATCAGGTCTCCTGTCATTTGTGTTCCGTACATTACATATGTTCTTGAGATGTTCTTGAAATTCAGATGGGATAGATGCAAAGAATGAATCACAAAACAGACATTAGACTGGACAGAGTTTATAACCAAATCTTCTGCTGAGAGCTCCAAGGTCTCAGAATGAGCCAACCCCTTTTTGGAAATGATGATATGTGCTCATCTCAGAACTCAGCAGGTATCAATTCAGAACCCAATCTGTTCTCCAAAAGAGAATGAATGACTTTGTAATGATGGGCATCAAAGAATAAATACTTATTGTCTGGCAGTCTGAAAGGGAGCTATGTTTAAAATACAAGTGTAGTTTATTATAATGAGGTGAATATTTCTTTTGCTTCGATTCACCTGTTAAATATAGACGCTACCAAACATACCAACACATTGAAAAAGGAAGGCAAAGTAGTATTATATAACACTAGACCACAACACATTTCTCTTCAGACTACCAATGGAACTTTAAGTCAGTGATAAATTTTAGTGTTTGATCTTCATTTTCATGGGCTTTCTTCCATAAGTAATTGCTTGTTTGAGGACTAAACTTTCCACTATAGTGGAAGCTTTCAGAGGGTAGGTTAATGTCTGGATTTCTCCTGCATCCGTGTATCCCAAATGCATAGTGTAGGGGCCCTAATAAATATTGTTAATCAAATAGCTGACTATATACTGGCTAACCATCTTGACCCACTTACAAGAAACATTAATAAAAAGGTAATGGTTTTTCTTTCTTTAAAAATAACTATATTGAAATAATTTTGCTCTCTATCTTTTTTTTCCTCACACACGTCCCCAGAGAACTGTACCACCTCAGACAGGCCAAGACACTTACAACCAGCGGGGAAGTTTCTCTGGCAGACAGAAATGTGCTATATCTTAAAACAAACACTTTATATTCCAATTTAAAAAATAATGTTCACCTGGTTTTTCCTTAGGTTTTTGGTAGGGGAAGTTGAAGGGTGCTAGAGAACTAATCATAATGCCTACAGGAATGAAGAAAATGTTCTAAAATTGGTGGAGGTGATGATTGTACATCTCTTAAATATACTGAAAATTTTGACTTGTGTGTTGTTTTTTTAATGTCCATCCATTTGCTGTGTGTTGCTATGATGCTGAGCAAGTTTTAGTGGCGCCTCCAGACTTACATGAACTAAGAGGCTTGGTGGTCTGCTTCTGAAAATCAGCCCATGGAAGCCCATGGACCACAGGAGTCTGTACAAATGGTCACCAAAAGCTGGAGCCTACTAAACAACAGCTGACAACAGCCATGTCCATTGTAGATAACGTCACTATTGTTATTAGGTGTCCTAACAGAATAAAATACTGCTCTGTCCTATGCCATCCTTACAAGCATTGCTATGTCTCAGTATATGGTTTAAGACACTCTTTCAATCTATTTCATTTAGGGTGTCCATCATTTTCACTGATCCTCTACTTTGCCAAACATAATGTCTTTCTTTAAACAATTTTATTGGGTGCTTGCACATTGCTTTTCATCATACATAGTTCAATACATAGTTACATATACTGTATCAAACACCTCCCCCCGCCCCCCCCCC